>CAUYPK010101519.1:0-20342 GCA_963574355.1 Loris lydekkerianus | reverse complement strand
GCCCAAAGGTGAAGGGTAAATAAGGGTAGCAGGGGAAGAAGGTAGGGTGAAAAACAATGTAGGCCCGTCCACAGGGGATTTTCTAGAATTTCTTTTCTTCTCTTTTCTAGATCTTCTTGGAGTGTTTTGATCTTGTTTTGTAAAGTGGACTCACCATTTTGCAATTTCACCAGCAATAACTGAAAATCTCTGTTGCTCCACTTTCTTGCCAGCATTTGATAATGTTAATGTTCTGAATTTTGGCCATTGTCATAGGCATGTAATAGTATATCATTGTAGTTTTAATTTTCTTTGCTTTGATGACATATGACTGGAGCATTTTTTCATATGCCTACTTGTTATCTGTATATCTTCTTTGGTGAAGATTTTTTCTCATTTTTAAAATCTTTTTTTTGGCTTATTTTTAAATGTTAAGGATTTTTTATATATATATATTTTAGATCACAATCCTTCATAACATATGTCTTTTGAAAATATTTTCTCCCAATTGTGGCTTATGTTTTTATTCTCCTGAAAGTGTCTTTTATAGAGAATACATTTTTTATTTTAATGAAGTTCAGTTTACTACTTATTTCTTTAATGAATCAAACCACACCTTTGGTGTACTATTGAAAAAGTTAAAACCAGAGTTAAGTTCATTTATATTTTCTCCAATGTCATTTAAAAATTTTCTAATTCAGCATTTCATAGTTAGGTCTGTAATTTCCTTATGAGTTAATTTTTGTGAAGGGCATAAAGTCTGTGTCTACATTATCATTGTTTCGCATGTGGACGTTCAATTGTTCCATCACCATTTGTTAAAAAAAAAAAAAAAAAATGTTTTTTCCATTGATCCATTATTAAACATCAGTTGCCAACCGCTCCTAGGTATATTTACCAATAGATGCCCTAGGTCTATTTCTAGGACGTCTATTCTGTTCTGTTGATTGTTTGTTCTTCTTTCATCAGTACCACACAGTCTTGGTTACTGTAGATTTATAGTAAGTATCAATGCTAAGAGGTGTCAGTCCTCTAACTTTTTATTCTCCTTTAATATTGTTGTATTAACTATTCTGTATCTTTTGCCTATCCATATAAACACTAGAACCAGTTTGTCAGCATTCTCAAAATAACTTGTGGAATTTTGATTTATATTGCCTTGAATCTATAGATTAACTTGGGCAAAACTGGTACCTTGAAAATATCTTCTTATCCATGATCATGAACTATCTCTTCATTTTATTTAGTTCTTTGATTTCTTGTATCAGAATTTTGTAGTTTTTCTCATATAGATCTTGAACATTTTTTTAGATTTATACCTAAGTATTTGGTTTTGGGGGATGATAATGTAAATGACATTTTATTTTTAATTTCAAATTCTACTTCTTCATGGCTGTTATACTGGAAAACAACTGACTTTCATGTACTAACTTTGTATCTTGCAAAGTACTGATAATCACCTATTAGTTCCAAGATAATTTTAGTAATAGACCATCTTAGTTGTTACACAGACAACTCTGTAACAAGTTGGAAGAGACAGAATGAAAGCTGAGAGACCAGAAGGGTTACTGCAGATTAGCAAGTGAGAGATTATTTATAGTTTCTTCTAAAGTGGTGGCCTAGATTAGTGATAAATGGCATGAATTAGTGAGATATTTTAAAATTTGAATGGGCAAAGCTGAGGATTAGCTATTGAGTATGAGAAAAAAGAGATCCCAAGAGTAAGTCTGAGATTTTTTGCCTTTAGTACCTAGGTGAATGTTGATAGATTCAATGATGTGGGGAGGACTACAAAGGGATACATAAGATTGAAAGGAGGAATTTTAAATAAAGAGATACCTCCTGATTTCTCTGGTGTTCCAAGGACAATGGTCGAACCTACCTAGCGCTAAGTCTTTGTTTCTCCAAGTTTCTTCAACTTTCTGCTTTGGATTTAAAATTATTGTTCAGGGTCTATTCCTGAGCCCTCACTGAATCACCACTGTGTCCAGATCAGTCGTTATAACTCTGAAGCTGGATCACATGGGTGTTTGGTTTGTTTACTTGGTCATCTTGACCTGTAGCCTAGAAGTAAATGAGAATATCCTCTTTCATGAAAATATCAACAAAGCGCATATGCAATAATAAAAGCAAAAGCAACTTCTAAACTTTTGTGCAGTAGAACAATATTGATGTTTTCAACTTTGGATCCTTGAGAAATCTTGAATTTGTCTTCAATAATGTCTTCTTCAAAGATCCTGCCTGATTTCTATGGGGTATAGGATGCCTGATAAGTTTGAAGTAAAATTTTTTCAAAATTTCAAAACAGCAGTATCTTGTTTTTACTAATACACTATAGTTAAATAAGATTCAAGGGCTTTGACTAACATGGGAGAAGGGGGTTCAAAAGGCCTCAGAGATGTGAAAGCCTCTTTAAGGATTCCATTGCAGTTTAACTAGGCTTTTAGGTAAACCCTAAAGGTAGAGATCAAACCTCAATTTTGATAAGGTCATTCTCCCCCCAGAAGACCCTTATCTACAACAGTATGATTTTTATGCTAGTGTATTCACCAAATCACTTGTATATTGACAAGTTGTTTTCTAATATGGGCTTTAGGGTCTTCACCTGTGTCAGGTATCTAAACTAGGTAAAATTGAAAGGCCTCTTGGCCTGAAGCATCCTTTGAGCTTAACTTGTCTCTGTGGTGTTTCCACGTGTGTGATGGCCTCAGCAAGTTTCCCTTTGAACGATGAGTCAGTATGTGGTGGTAGGGGAGAAGGGAGATAGTGGGAAATTTGGGCAATTATAGAAGTACCTCATTCACTGATTTAGTTCTAGACTCACTGTGAGATATGAGATAAAGCAAATCCTCAAGTCGGTCATGCTCTGTGTTTCTCTCAGAAAAATCTGAGAAGTTTTGATCTACACACATAGGAAAAAGAACAGAGACCATGAATAAATGCATCATCTGGCCACATTGTTCTATCCTTAAAATGTCAGATCAGAGGCACTCTTGTAAGGAATGCCACTGAAGAGAAATGAATAAGTAAAAAGTTTTTCTCTAACTTTTAACATCCTTATTAGAAAGACTTAGCCAATTACAGCATAATCTTCCAAAGAAAGTGTCAGAGTTTTGCTTATTAAAATGAGGCAGCAAGTGTTGTACAAGCATAACCTCCTATTTTGATTTGTTCTTCTGTGTTATTACACAATAATAAAAAAAGGAGATCTCTGGAGAATTTCAAATTTTGTGTAAGAAAATCTGAGGTCTGGCAGTTTTTCAGATTCAGAGTGTAGAGGATAGTTGCCCTTGTTTTCTTGTGGATATATTAAGAATGTGGTGGTTAAAAACAACAGAGAAAAGAGATATTCAATTGTAACTATTTCATGGATCCCAAAATTTGTGATTCATTTTGTCAAGTTGATTTTTCAAAGTGCAGCAAAACTCTGGAGAGCAGAGAATGTCACTGGAAAGATACATATATTGCTATAATAAAATTATTTCTCTCATAGCTAAAGTTTTCAATAATGAAAGAGAATCAGAATTGATGGGGTTATAGAAAAAGAGGAGGGGTATGTTGTTTGGGGGTATGTAGTCCTCAGGTGAGCAGAATAACTTTTGCTTTGCTAAAAACAATTCCTGCTTTGCAACAGAACCCAAAACCTTGTATTGACAATGCCCAGGAGACCAGACCATGTAGACGACAGCTGTGTCACTATCATTTTACATGTATGGGAAGGCTTTGAAAATGATCAAGAGGTACAAAAACTAAGCAATATCGTTTCTTTAAAAAATGATTATTATTATATGTAAAATGATTATTTTTAAATCAAAAGGAAGTCTTTGTATTATGTTTAATAACAGTGACCTTTTATATTTTGGCATATATTTAAATTCAGGAAACATATAAATATCACCTGACATTGATTCTGGAAAATAAATTAAGAAATACCCTGTTTCATTGCAAAATTCAATTTTGATTATAAAATAGTATATAAAATTTGTCTACAAGTCTTTCCTAAAGCAATGATACAATCAGTTAGATTAGTGTATGGCATACCAAGGTGTCCACTTTGAAGGAAATTAACTCCAGATTCTCTTTTATGTTTAACAAATTAACTTATGATTACATTTTATGTGGCAGAAACCAAATTCTAGTAGTCTTTCAGATGCAAAAGTGTCAAGTTAGTGATACATATTTACTCATGGGTATTAAGAATCAAAGCAGGGGAAAAAATGTAAATTTTATTTATAAAATTTATATTATTGAAAGTAAGAGGAAGGAGTCATCTAAAAAGTTTTTAAGAATAGATAAGTATATTTTTATTATATCTTAAGAGCAGTGATTAAAGATTTGAAAGTGGTTTATAGTTAATTACATTCATATGAAAATATGAAATGTCTCCTTCCTCCCCCCAAAAAAAGTTGGTCCAGTTGGTTTACTATTTACACTCAGAGTTTCTCCAAGAAAAGAGTGGTAAGGGGGTTCTGTTCCAAAAAAAAAAAGAGGGGTTAAAATACTGATTTGGCTAATTGGCTAATTATTTATTACATTCTTTTAGGTGAACCACCAGAACCTTGTGTGTGGGCCTCAGCCTCTCCATCTATCACGTGGGGCTGCAGAACACGGTAGAATACCTGTACTCATTATTTTTCCTCAGTCCTGGAGTCTCCTCATGATTCTTTTTTCCTGCAGGCAAAGGCAGAGAGACAGAAGAACATACATGCTGGACAGACTGAAGCAGGAATTTCCCCTGGGAGCTGGGGCATATGGATCGACTCTGCAGTGCCTGAAATTGTTACTACACTATGGGTTGTTTCAAAACAATAACAGCAGTCTTGCTTCACTGGCTGAGGCCAATTGAGATTTCTAGGCAAAGCCAACAACAAACTGAGACTATAAATAACCCCACAGGGAGCTTGGAAATTTCCTTGGGAACCAAAGTTTAGCTTTATCCCAGAGATAGATGCAGGGAAAGAGGGAACAATGTTTGGGGACCTCAATAAAAGTGATAGCATTGTATATTTTAAATGAAAAAGTCAGAGCATATGGAGAACTGGAGGAAGTCTCAGAGGTCTGGTTTCATACCTTTCTTTATATATAGTAAAAGAAGCCCACGGACAAGTAACTTGCCTGGTTCATGGCAAAACAGACCACCTGATTGCCTGTCCAGGGTAATTTTATGTGCACATCTCTTTTGAAGTACAAATGCATTTTGTTCACTCATCCAAATATGATGTGCTATATCATAGCCACAGTGCTGATATTAACTAAACCTCTTTTTTCCCAAAATGCTAAGAGGATGATGATCACTGGTTTATAGCTTTAAATGAATTTTAATTTGGGCAACGTCTCCTGGTTGACTACTGCTAAAAAGAGGTAGAATGGACTGGTATATGGAATAGCCTGGTTAAAGAAACCATAGCAGGCATCCTGCTAGGCTGGTAACAGAGGGTCATGTAAACAAGAAGCTGAAATCTATTTCCAAGGAAGTCAAAATGAGCAATGAAGGCAATATCTAAAATATTCAGGTACAATGAGTGACAAGTTGTCCAGCAGAGCCACGTTAGTGCTTATGTGGGTTCTGCCAATGTTTTTTGTTTGAATTATTTAAACAACTATGATAAGCAAAATAATTTTAATGACATGTAAAATATGTGAGGTGTATAACTTTATTTTGATTGCTAAGACATGCTGAACAGTTTGAAATTTCTCCAGAGTGAGTTTGAGACACTTATTTTAAATTCAAAAGTAAAGCAAAACTGCCCTTTTTTTCTCCCTGCCTTTTCTCCTCTTTTGTACAAACATACATATGAAGTTGACTCTTTATCTAATTAATTACCTTGCATTCTATAGTTGATAGCAAATCATATGAGTTGTTAACCTTGGTAACTAGACATCCAATTCTGGCAAAATATGAAGTGCTGATGTTTTACAGACATTTAAAATTAAAAAAAAAAAAAAAAAAAAATATATATATATATATATATATATATATATATATATATGTAATACCATTCTAGTACCTTAAAAGCAATTTCCCTTAGATTGCCCTTGATGGGGCTGTTAATTAATGTGATCCTGAGATTTCTGAGGCCAGGGGTAGGAAAGGACTACACATTTCCTTGAGACTTGGAGGGACTTTGTCCTCTAGCTGGTTAGGGTGGGCTGTGGTGCGTTCAGGCACTGGAGCACACATCTGATGAGAGGGCTCAACAGTCCTGGTAGAAGCAGATTGAAATATTATCCAGAGACGCAGGAACGGAGGGCAAGGTGGGGAGACTCAGTGCCAGCGTGCAGGGTATCACACTTAGGACCATTCATAATGTGAATATAGCTGAGGGAGGTCCAAAAAGAGGGAAATGGTGATAAGTGTGAGCAAAGCAGAGGGATCGAAGCCCACGCCCCACAGTAGAATCTAGATGATCATGGTAGCTGAAGCTGGAGTTCCCTGCTATGCAGCTCTTTTCATTTCCATATGATCCCACCAGAAGAGTTTGGAGACTACCAGAGAAGCCTACAGGACTTGGCAAGAACTAAGCCTCCTGCTGGCAGGTGCTAAAAGTAATCCCTATCTGGAGACCCTAACAGGAGAAGGAAGAGATCTTTAGTAAAGTGTGCTCTAAATTCAGATTCAAGTCTTTACTCCTTAGCCTATTCATTCTGTGGACTTTCTAAAACCTTTTAACAACTATATTTCTTCTTTTTTAAAGTTTGTATGACAAAATATTCCTTAATTCTTCCTCTTCTCCAAACTCTAAGGATCAAAGAAAATCACAAAATGTTTCCAGGTTAGAATTTCCAAGGAGTAATACTTGAACATGAACAAACATGCCAGTTTAGAGCGAGAAGGGAACTTGATGTGAGTTCTCTATCAGTCAAGTGATATCTCTGTATTTCTTCTTACGCTTTTTATATTTGAATTTCCATCTAGATCACCTATAAAAGGAAAAAACTGCATCAGCCTATGTGTTTTGGGAAATGGTACAAGATATGATTCATAACTGATGTGGGCTTCTCCATCCTTTCTCCATGAAACTGAGGTCAGAGAGATAAACGCAGTGGAGAGCGTCAGCTTGGGAGCCCTGCCAGAAGCAGAGCAGGCCAGACCAGATCCAGAAGGGAGATTATACCACCTGGGAAAAACACTTTAGAGGGATAGACTTAGGGATATGCAAACAGCAAACATGGTGAAATGCAGATGTTCAAGGGCAAAGTGGCAAGCATTAGAGTGGCTTTAAGAGGAGATAGGAAGATGCCACAGCGGAGAGATAAAGCTCTGACCCATGGAGTTTGTTAGCAAGGACGAAGTGCTGCTCCAGGTAGGATAACAGAGTTACTCACGTCTAACAGCTGGGTATAGGGACTTGGGTTTAGGAACAATTTTATTTTATTTTTTATTAAATCATAAGTATATACATTTATGGGGTACAGAGTGCTGATTTGATATACAAGGTGGAATGTTTACATCAAACTGATTAACATTACCATCACCTCACTTACTTATTTGTTGTAAGGTCAGACATTTATACTCTTAATAGATTTGAAATGTACCATTGCATTGTGCACAATAGGTGAGGTCACACCATGTACCCTCCCTCCTCCTGGGCCCCCTTCTCTCTTCTCCACTTCTTCTTTATGAACTATGGTTGTGTTTTACCATTTGTATGAATGTGTAGGTGATTATATATTGGTTTCATAATAGTACTGAGTACAAGGGATATTATTTTTTACCCATTCTTGAGATACTTTACTAAAAAAGAATATTTTTCAGTCCCATCTATATAAACATGAAAGTTGTAAAGTCTAGAGCTAGCTCCCATGGCTAGATGAAATGGGGATGATATATTCTATTTAGATAAATAGAAAGTTGGGGGGCTCATTTTCCTTAAATGTCTTAATGAAGAAACTTCTAGAGTGATGCTTCTCACTTCCCCAGGTTGACTTGGGAATAAGCAGGTAAGTTTGATTTGAGGATGTGAATGGTAGAAAAAGTGAAAATATCATTTACTGCAGATTAAAACTCAGGTTCTTCAAATTTGTTTATTCAGCAGTAAACATAACATTTAGGTATATGTCTTTTCCATTTCTGAGTCTACTCGAGTAATTCCAGAATTGAAGTTGGGAAAAGATAAGTCATTAATTACAGTTCTGATATCCCCACACAGGAGAATACCAGGGTTCCATTTCAAAACTGGGGTTCAAAGGCAGAGCAAGCCACTGGGAGAAGAGTGGTGCCTGCTTTGCCATAGCAGCAGATCTCCTGGAACTACCCGGAGACAAGGGCCAGACTCAGCCCCTAGAGCATTGTTTTTCAACCTTTTTTTATCTCATAGCCCAATTGAACCTATAGTTAAACTTCTGTTGTACACTTAAATTATATTGATCAAAACAAAGAAACAAACAAACAAACAAAATAGTAAAAAAACAATGTATTTACTGTGCTTTGAACTTCTTTCAGAAATAATTTATTGGTGGCACCTATGTCTCGAAGGAGTGGGGCGCCAGCCCCATATGCCAGAGGGTGGTGGGTTCAAACCCAGCCCAGGCCAAAAACTGCAAAAAGAAAAGAAAGAAAAAAGAAATAATTTATTTAATTAATGATCTTTAAAACTTTTCACTGCATACCTAAGATCCTCTCATGCACACTAGTTGAAAATCTCTTTAGAGTCCCAGCAGGGATGAGCCTGAAATGGGGGGTCAGGGGACCTATGCTAGGAAGAGGACATGGATGAAATGGGAAGGGGGTCTTAAAGGTAGGAAGGTCATGAGGGTTATCTCAGAATGACAGACCACCTCCTACAGATTATTCTTTACTTCTAGAATCTCTGAATTCATGCATCGTCACCTGGTATCTCTCATGTAGGAATAAACTATGAACTATTCACTTCTGTTGTCATAACTGTGCCTGTATGCATTTCAGCACCCAGCAAACTGAGTTCACAATTGTAGTCAGCCTCTGTTCAATACATAAGACTTTACACACACACACACACTCTTGTTAATATTTATTTTGCAAAATAATTTTATGAGTCTGTTAATCTAGCTGAATAATAAACATAAAGGAAAAGTATAGACTGTGTAAGTTGAACCAAAGCAGAATTTTGACAGAAGCTATAAAAATATTTTGGACCTAAAAGGAAGCATTGCAGTGCAGTGGGAAAAGCGCTAAATAGCCTTTACGTCTAGCCTTATCACTTGAAAATTGTAGCCTTAAGCAAGTCATTTCTTTTTCATAAGCCTCAGTTATATGGCAAAATTACAGTACTAATGCCTTACTCATAGAGGTTTTTGGAAGTTACATGACTTAATGTTTGTAAAAGAATTGGTATAATATCCAGCACATAGGACATACACAATACTCTGGATTTCAGCCTCAATTGTGCATTTAGCTTATTTATTTTACATTTTTGTTGTTGTTGATCTCAGTTTTCTAAGGAATGAAATTAGAATGCCTCCATTACATGAGTATAAGGACAGTATGTTTGCATACTTCATTTGATTTGGAATTTTAACGCTCAATTGGAAATTAAGGTAAGCACAAGGAGGGAACTATTAAGGAAATTGGAAAGGAACAGAAAGTCCTGGAATGTGGCAGCTCCTGTTTGATTTTAAATGTAAGTTAAATATTAATTTTTCTAAAAAAAACTCTTCCACCAAGGAGGGCTTTCTCTCACTCTTTTATGTTGACAGATTGTTGGTGGCTTGCCTTTCACACTAACTTATTTAAAGAAAAAGTCTTAGGATAATCCTATTTGCGTAGGAAAAAACGGTCTTCAAAACAACTCCCTTGTCTCCAGCATCAACAGCAGCCGAACATGAGTTGGGGTGTTGCACAGTGAGAATTATTCCTTTCATTTCAAAGGAAACAAGGATGTTTGGGGCAAGCAAGAGCCCTGGTTACTCACGGTCAAAATAAACTAATGTCAGGTTTGCTTACAGAGAGTGTTGATTAGGTCTAATGCTGAAGTCTGAGTATATTTTTAATTGTTCCAAAGAATTTTGGAGGAAACATCAGCTTTTAAAAACTAAGCTGATTTGGGGAAAATAAGGAGCATTTAAATATCTCTCTTCTTCTGAATTCCTTCCTGCCAATGGTTGCCTAAAGCAAGCTAGTGCAATGATACTGTTGACTTGTAAACAGAAGTCAAAAGGAAATTCAAGCTTCTGTCAGGATTCATTCCAAATATAATAAAAAAGAAAGTGATTGAATCCCTTTTAAAGTTTTTGGATGGACTTCCTTGTGCTTTGGCTGCTCTTTGAATTTGGAATGATTAGGGGGCAAATACAAAATCTTAGGCTCCCAGTTCCAACCTATTTTAGCAGAAATTTCAACATTTTATGTTTCTAGTAGCTCCTTTTCTGAAATCATATTTAATTCCTTTTTATTATAATGCATTTTTCTTTCTCTTTTTAAAATGAATTTTCCAAAATACTATAACCTAGTACTCCATAAAAATTAGTAAATAGGTTTAATAGTTTGCTATGTAAAATTAGCAATCTATTTCTGCTCTCCTTTGTATTCGACTTGAGGGGCTAAGTTTACTCATTTGTAAATAATGGAATTGAAGAAAACTCATAGTGTTCAAACTCTGATCAGTCTCAGCATTCCTCTTGTTTGGCACTATTGACAGTTTAGGCTGAATGATCCCTGCAGGAGGCTGTTTTGGGTGCAGTATGCTGGTCAGCACCATCTCTAGCTCCTACTTACTAGACACGTGGTGTGGATATTTCCCCCCTCCCCAATTGTGACAACCAAAATTGTCTTCAGACATTGTCAAACATCTCCCAGGAGCAAATTCACCCCTGGTTGTGAATCACTGCTCCAATCACTGCTCTAACCGAAGCAGTGAGTCTCTAACTTTGGTTGGTATTGAAATCCCTTAAGAACTTGGTAATAACATAAAAGGCCCAGACTTTATTCTGCCTCAAAAAGCCAGAGCCACAAGAGGCCTTGTGTGTTTTTTAATACACTTTTTGATAGCACAACAAAGATTGAGAACAACTGTTCATGTGGGATTAGATAATGAAGTCTGGTTCCTATACCAAGAGCTTTAGCATCACCAAAGAACTAGTTAGAAAAGCAAACTTAGGAGCTCCACGCCAGTTTTAGTAAATCAGGAACTCTGAATTGGGAGCCAGTTAATTTTCTGAGAAATGGACTGGCTCAGGACACCCAGAAAGAAGTTCAGAAGTGTAAGAGACCCGTGGTTGACCATCTCATACAACACGGAACAGGTGCCATTGGGTAAACCATGACCTGGAATCAACTTCCTTGCTCTTACCACCATATGGTGATGACATTTCTGTCCTGCTCCAGCCTTAGAAGGCATATCTTATTTGCTTTCTTGGGGAGTGGATAGCTGAGGGATCTGAGAGTTTGCACAAAATCTGATCTACTCCCATATCTCAGACTCATGATTTCCTCACAGCACCTAGCACCCCAAACTCAAAGACTTACTCTTTTGGCTATAGCATAGTGCCTTTCAACCTTGGTTTTATATTAGAATCACCTGGGAAACTTCCAAAAATCCCAATGCTTGGATCATAATCCAGAACAATTAAATTAGAATCTCTCAGAGTGCAAGCAGATAGCAAGTGATTTTTAACTTTAACATCCTCAAATGATTCCCATAGTCAGACAAATTTAAAACGTTAATTAAACAGTAGAGATCGTAGAGATCAAATAGAGATTGTACAGATGGAAATGCAAAAGGCTGAAAGGGACCTGGCCAATCTGACAATCAACAGGATGTGTGGTGTGGTTGCAGACCAACAGGCTTTTGACTCTGTGCAATGACATTTTTTTCTCCCATGTTTTCCTTAATTGTTCCATCCAGAAGCTATCTTCCCAACCTATGTGCTCCCTTAGCACTTTGAGTGTAATCTAACACGTGCCACATTCCACCTTGTGGTGTAGTCCCATACAACATGTTTTTTTCTTCTACAACATTGTGAGATAAGGACCCTAATCTATTTATCTCCTCTTTCACCCAGAACACCTACACTGAGAGGAGGTGCCCAATAATATGAATTGAATTGAAATACATTAAATGATACAGAAATGTCTCCAAGTGTACAGATGGAATACTGCAAAACATCCTGACACTTTGCTTTCAGTCCTGGAGCCTGAGTTCTTACCCTAATGTGCTTCAAAGTCTTCCACAAGTGGATTGATAACTTTGGAGTCTGCAGTCTTTATCTGAAAATAAAAACAATCCCTGCAGAAAAAGCGTAAGCAGATGACACAGGTGCTGATTCTGGAACACTGACCATCCAAGGCATTTAATACACCTTCAGCTCCAAACTGGAGCTTTTTCATCAGTGATAGGAGCCAAATTAATTAGGTTTGGTGGAAAACATAAGAACATGATTGTTCAATGCCTCCTGGAGTTACACAGTCAAGATTATTCAGAGCCTGAGTGGTCAAAATCAACAAAAGGAATGAAGGAATGAACTGGAATTTCCGGCAACATCATTAGCACGGCAGTCATTTGACACAAAAGCCTTCTTTGGAAAATTCCTATCAACTAGATCTACATATGGTTCTTTCCCCTCACCCTTCCTGCACCATGCCAATGGCCGAAAGACTCCTTGAAATGCCCACAGAAACTAGGAGACCACAGGAATGCCTCCAGGAGGCAGGCTGGAGGCCAGGATCCAGCAGCATACACTTGTGCACACCCTTGTGAGAGTGCGGAGCCAAGAAACAGGAAAGAGGGGAACACCTTGGTTAAGAAAGTATTTATGAGGGGAGAAGGAGAGGAACAGGAAAGCCTCGGGCTAGTCCCTTGGAGTCTGGCAGCCATTTCTGCGAGCTTTCCCATTTCTAGATTGATGCTCATTGCATAAGTCCTGGGGGTACTGGGTTTATTAAATTGCCTCTTTGTTCAACTTATGAGATAATATGAATTTACATCTGAGCACCATTTGATGTGTTAGGAAGTTTGGCTGTATGAGAGTTGAAGAAACTAAGGCTTGGTTGCCAAGGTCACCCAGCTGGTAAACCGAGACAGGCAGAAGGTAAACGCAGCTCCTCCCTCCTCAACGGTTCTGAGTCCTGTAATACGCCCGTCTGCACAGGACAGACTACTCTCCCCAGCCGAGTCCCCCGCTCCCACTCATGGACACACATACCCACACGAAGTAGAATAAAAGGCAAGGGAGTGACCCTTCCCAGGGACAGCAGCTGTAAACTTTGATTAGGAAGGCCCAAGGTAGAGTCCTTTCTTTGCCTCCGCTCTAAATGTATGCAAATCTCTTTTCTTCCCAAACTTCCCACCTGGGCCTCTCAGGCCTCTAAGTGCTTTACTCATAGCCAGATGGAGCTGCGGGTTTCATCTGAAGGTGCAGATCCCTGCAAACTGTGAGGTCATGTATCTTTTATTTGTTTGTTTTGTTCTGAGTCAGTGTCTTTCTGTCGTCCTGGGTAGGGCAAAGCAACTTCAAACTAACTGTTGGGCTCAAGCGTTCCTCTTGTCTCAGCCTCCTGAGTACCTAGGACTGCAGGTTGGGCCACCATGCCCAGCTAATTTTTCTGTTTTTAGTAGAGATGGGGTCTCACTCTTGCTCAGGCTGGTCTTGAACTCTTGAGCTCAAGAGATACACCCACCTTGGCCTCCCAGAGGGCTAGGATTACAAGTGTGAGACGCTGGGCCGGCGAGGTCATGTCTATTCCAGAAAATGATTAAGGCCCTCACTGAGCTGGATTTTCTTCATCCCCCGAAGACAGTAATGACATTCACTTCTGCAACTTTAAAGGCAACCATAGGCAAAGCCCGTCGCCCGAGATGGCCTCAAGCGGAGCTCCTTGCTGGCTGGCACGTGAGTGTGTGGCCCCGAGAGCCCGAAGCCTACAGCAGGGCGCCCGAGAGAGCGGCTGGTGCGGTCGGGCAGCAGGAGGAGCGTTTGAGCTGTGGGCGTCCCTTTAAGAGTCGCCGGCCAGGCAGGGCCTCCGCCTCTCAGCCCGCGGACAGCCCGTGGTCACCTGGGGCTCACGGGGCGGCCGATCGCGGCGGGGTCGGCGGTCGTGCCGGCGTGAAGGTGGGAGGGGCGGCTGGACGCGCGGCGCCGCGGAGCCCTCCCGGAGCGGGGCCGGCCCGCGCCTCTCCGCGGCGGAGGATGCGGGAGCGCATCTGGGCGCCGCTGCTGCTGCTGCTGCTGCTGCTGCCGCCGCCGCCGCTGTGGGGCGGCCCCCCGGACCCTCCGCGCCGGGAGCCGGAGCCCGCTGAGCCCGGGCCTCTGCAGCCCTTCGACCTGCTCTACGCCAGCGGCGTGGCCGCTTACTACAGCGGGGACTACGAGCGAGCGGCGCGAGACCTGGAAGCGGCGCTGCGCAGCCACCGGCGGCTGCGGGACGTCCGCACGCGCTGCGCCCGCCACTGTGCCGCGCGCCGGCCGCTCGCGCCCCCCGGCGCCGGCCCCGCTGCCGAGCTGCCCTTTTTCCGCGCCCTGTTGGAGCGGGCGCGCTGTTTCCGCAGCTGTGAGACCCAGCGCCTCGGGGGCCCGGCGTCCCGCCACCGCGTCAGCGAGGACGTGCGCAGCGACTTCCAGCGCAGGGTGCCCTACAACTACCTGCAGCGGGCCTACATCAAGGTAAGCTGCCGCCGCGCCCCTCCGCGCGGACGCCCCCGGCGCAGGTGCTCTTGAGAGCCCTCCCCAAGGCTCTTGTCACCCGGCCCTGGCTCTGTCCTTCAGTCTTTCAGATGGGGACTTAAACAGCTGTGCCTCCTGTTTGTGAATCTCCATGTCTGGTGGCTGGCTCTGTCACCAAAAATTGATGAACACCTCTCTCTTTCTCTCTCTCTCTCCTATACTGATAAGATGATGTTTATCGTGCCTATGCAGAGCTGGATCTGGAGTGACATCTCTTCTCAGTTCGTTTCTTGGTACAGCCCAACCTCATTTCTCTTCGTCTTTCCTCCTACATCCTAGTCTGCACCTTCTCTCTGAAGTTTAACAGAAAGCTTTCTCAAAACAGTAGATCGGTTCCGAAACAAATTTGTTTCTCTGTTTTCTTCCCTTCCCCTATAAAAAAGTAAAGGTTAAAGAGAAGATACATTTGGGAGTAAAGTTATGGGGGGTAATCTTACTACAGGTATTCACCCCAAATGCTGACGTTCTCTCCTTAACAGAGGTCTTCCAATTTCTGGTATTAAGCATTGGATTGGGTAAATGGACATCAGATGCCTGGTGCTCTCCTGAATTTTGTGTTGTCAACCTGTCTGAAGTTATTGTCAGGATGTATACTACAGTGTATATTAGCATATTTCCTACATC
Source organism: Loris lydekkerianus (assembly GCA_963574355.1). Taxonomy (NCBI): domain Eukaryota; kingdom Metazoa; phylum Chordata; class Mammalia; order Primates; family Lorisidae; genus Loris; species Loris lydekkerianus. The sequence goes on along the minus strand of CAUYPK010101519.1, from coordinate 5,102 downwards.
CATAATTTTGAAGATCTATCTGGATGCTTCTCCAGAGAGAACTTAGATTTGAGTTCCTCAGCCACCACACCCCCTCTCCCAATGTTGCTGTAAATTTACACTCTCCCTGCCCCCTCAAGTTCTGTTTTAGTGTCAACATATCAAGACCTCTTCTACAGGTGTTGGAGAAATGGCAACTCCAGGGGTTGATTAGTTGTGACAGCCTGGGCAGGCTGCATATCTGAGAAAATGAAAATAAAACACCCACTGTGGTTAGATAGCCTAAGGCCTTTATAGCACATCCTGCAAAGTCTCTGCCTTCACAGGTGACTGGGTTATCTCACATCCACAGCTATTGATAAAGTTCATGAGGTCCAACCTGAGACTAATTCTCAACTCTCAGTGTACTCTGGCTGGAGTGCTGGAGCTCACAAGACGAGTGCCTTGGGCAAAAAATGGACAGAAAGCCTGAATCCTTTTTAGAGCTTCTAATAGCATGGGTCTCCTACTGGATTTGCTAAGGCAGGCATTAAGTATATACTTTGATTTCTTTTAATTGAGTGGCACAGTTTGGGGTGGTTTTACAGAAATCTGTCAATACTGGGCAGAGAGGGGACCTTAAGTACGTGACAGTGAGGATATCCTAAGCTGGTTCCCAGGGTAGAACATGGGTGGTCTCTGTAGTAGGTCCCTGTAGCATGGCTCTCCCAGGAGTGTCAGCTGTACTGATAGTTCTGTCACATATCTTGGACAGATTTTCCTTTTTCAGGTCTGGAAAAGGAAGGCAGGTTCATGTTCAGTCCTGTTAAAATGAATAACCGTGAGATAACTTTCAGTAATGTGGGTTTCTTTGGTTCTATAATTATGTTTGCTTCACTGTTAATGTTTCATCCATCATGTTCCTGTGCCCTAGTTGTAGGTTAAAGACGGTAAAGCCACAGTTTTAATACACCTCACATTTTTGCAGTAAATTGATCACAGGGACAAGTCACACCTTGTAGGTGAATTGGTGTTTTCTGAGAGACTAATGAAGTTTAAGAAGTTTTTTCTAGTTCTTCAGTTCTTTCCCCTTTCCAGAAGCTCGGGTGCTTTTTATTTCTTCTGTATTCTTGTCTAACTTCTAATAAAAGTCCTATTTCACCACTGAACAACAACAACAAAAAAGTTCTTTCAAAACGATGTGGCTTCAAGTATTAATTCCTTTCTACCAGCAATGTTTTTGAAAGAAGAACAAGGCTTTTATCCTTTCCCTACCTCACTTCCACTATGACAGGCAAAGATCTACGTAACTGATATTCTCTTAAGGAGAAAATATTTTTACCTTTTTTTTTGAGACAGATTCTCCCTGTGTCTCCCTCGGTAGAGTGTTGTGGCATCACAGCTCACAGCAACCTCAAACTCTTGGGCTCAAGTGATCCTCTTGCCTCAGCCTCCTGAGTAACTGGGACTGCAGGTGCCCACCACAATGCTGGCTAAGGATTTCCTTTTTTTTTTTTTGAGACATGGTCTCTCTTTGTCGTTCTTCGTAGAGTGCTGTGGTGTCATAGCTCACAGTAACCTCAAACTTTTGGAAATGAACTTTTGATGGTTGGAGTTTGAGACCATCTAAAAGACACATCATGGTTCTTCCCTCCCTTGTGTTTGCACTCCATCCCCCAGGAACTCCACTGTTTTAGCCTTTGTTTGGTATCCTAGGAATTTCACTTATAAACGCACATATACACACATGCACACACACCATCTTTTGACACTACAACAGAGCTATCCTGACTGAGAGATCTGGATTCTGGGATGCTCCTCCCCCGATAACAAGATGAGACGCTCCCTGCATGTGTCTGGATATGCTCATGGAATCCTGCACTGTTGAATTACTTTTGCCATCAGTGATAAAGTTTGCATTTAAAAGAATACTGCTTGAGCAGATCAAATTCATTGAGGACTGGAAGTCTTCACAGAGCTAGGGAAGTAGTTATTCTCAGCCAGGATATTTACAAACTACAGAAGCTCTCCGGAGATGTTGCTTCTGCCCAAAACCCTGGTTAGTGAGCCACAGCCCCTGGAAGCAGATCCTTTATGCTGTTGTGTTGAAGGGGAAGAACAATTGTGACTTATGAAATCTATTGGTTTCGATTTGTTTGAAAGAGAGACCATTGAGTTCAGTTTGTTTCACAGAGAGAAAAGGTAGGTCCAGAAAAGTAAAGAGGTTTGCAGCATATTAGCATGACTTGGTTAAATGAGCATGGGACTGACAGTTGTAAGTGTAGCCTCTGCCAATAATTGTTCCCATGTTTCTGCTGTGTCCACTGACCCACGGAGTCACCTCTGGTCCCAGAGAATGCTATATTCCCCAGGGCTATCCTTATGCCAGGTTTGGACAGCTCCAGAGATGGGTAGGCAAATAGACACTTACTATGTTATCTTGAAGCCTGCTTTGTAGAATCTCCCTCAAGGCCGGGCATGTTGGGAGTTTGTCTGGACAGCTATGAGGCAGTAGCTCTCCTTGGCTCCTAGCCAGACTTTCTTTCTTAAAGGCAGAATGAGGATCTTTAAACTTTTTATTTTTATCATTTAAGATTGTAAGACATAACTCATTATTCATAACCTAAAATCTAAGATATATCTTTAATCATAACATTCTCTGCTCAAAAACCTTCACAGGTTCCCCTTGCTACCATACAAAGTCCATATTTTAATGCAGCTTCCACAGCCTGGCTGCCCCTTAACTTTCCTGGTGCAGTTTCCCCCAACTCTGCCACCCTCCAGCCAAAGGGAACAGTGAATGCTTTGTCTTAGGTGTGACACTTTCTCATCTCTCGGCCTTGTTTATTCTTTCTTGAGAGGCATGGACTCTTTGGAATAAGATAGGTCTGTGGTTAAATTTTAACTTTCCCCTTCTCTAGTTGTGTGACTGTGAGCAAATTACATAAGCGTTTTGAGCTTTTGTGCCCTCATCCACAAAATGGGAAAAATGTTAATACTCACCTGCTTGCGTTAGGTTAAGTTTAAAAGATGAATGAGTGCTGTAAAGTGCCCATAACAGGGCCCGATTCTCCGTAAATACTGGAGGTGTATTTTTTTTAATTTCAAATTAATATGAGGGTACAAATGTTTTGGTTACATTGCTTTTAGTTCTAAGGTAAACTTCAAGTTATAGTTGAGCCCTTCACCCAGAGGTGGTGCTGAATACTCTCACATTGTGCATATTAAGTGAGGTCCTCCCAATCACCCTGCCTTCTTCCCTCTTCTCCTATCCCTCCCCGTTGCTAGACTATATTTGTGTTTTATCTTTCATGTGGGTGTGTAGATGTTTATATATTGGTTTCATATGAGTATTGAGTTCATTTTTTTCCATTGTTGAGATACTTTACTAAGAAGAATGTGTTTCAACTCCATCCAAATAAACACAAAAGTTGTAAAGTCTCCATCTTTTCTTATGGCTGTATATTACTGTTCCTTCTCTGTGTATTCCAGTCATAACTATCCTACAGAAATATGAATATATCTATTTCTATGAGGGCCTCCTTCACGCCCTCTAAAACTCCCAGCAGTCCATCATTTTTCCTTTTTGTCAATGCTCACGGCAAGGAATTTGTTCCTCTCCTGTCATTTTTCATTTCTGACCTGTTTTTGGAAAGTAGGTATAGTTAGTATCACTTACTGTATATACTCGAGTATAAGCCGAGTTTTTTCAGCACAAAATTTGTACTCGGCTTATACTCGAGTATATACGGTATGTGAGCTCTTCAAAATATTAATAAGAACTGAGTTAGGTATTTTTGCATCCCCTAAAGCAAGGGTTCTCAAATCTAGAGGATTAGATGCATGGTTATTATGAATTATCTGGAACATTAAAATATGATTCAAAATTAGAGATTTAGGCTCAGCAGTTCAAAGGAATATGAGGCATCGCCAGCACATTTCCTCCAAATAGCTAAAACAAGGGCTGGTAGCAGGTGATGCTCAGTATATACTTAGCTTGAAGTATGTGAAATATTGGTGAGAAAGATCTCTGTGTGATAGCCGGGGGGTTTCACTTTAGTTGTTTGGTTTCTTGGCTGGTCAGTTGGGAAAGCTTCTCCCTAATTTTTACTTGCAAGTTCTGGAGAATGTTCTAGACTACCACCCCCAACCCCTCTACCTGTTTCCCTCTAACCTAATTCTTACTACTTAAAACTGTAATTTCCCAAATCCTTGACACACTGTACCTGTTTTATGTATATTTGTGAAATTTAAACAAAGGTTAGAGAGAGTTTCTTACCTGTGTCCTTTATAATCAGAAATAGTTCCACAGTATCTGTTTTATTTTCTCCCACTTTCTCCAGCCATTTAAGAAAAAATAAAGCAAAACAAAGCTCTAGTGCTGTTCATTTACTTATTTTTACTCATCCCTGCATATTTTGTTTCTGGGTTAGTACTTTGTTCCCAGGATTTTTGTTTTTTTCTTCTCAGGATTAAAAGAAAGGAAAAAAAAATCCAAATAAATTAAGCAATTCTGCTTCCCTCCTAGAGTCACCGCTCAAAATTTTCTTTATCTTGACCATTATCTATTTTATAAATTGTTTTTAGAAAGGTCAAAAGTAAGCTAAAGGAATTACCTTAATCTTCCTCAGTTTTAAAATTACTCTATCTTTCTAGAAAGAGAACGTAATGCCTTAAAAAAGAAATTGAAAACGTAGACAATGGCATCATGTAGATCTTGTTTGTTCGGAACATAAAACCTTTCCTCGACCTAATATTTAAATCTTTTTACTTATTTGTAGAATATATATATTTCGTCCCCAAATTGTTTCAATATGAGGTTGATTTCTTTTTGCAATGGTGATTCTGAAATTGTTCTAGTGGTTATTTCCTCTGAAGATGAGGCTTTCTTTTTCTCTCATTCATCACTGAACCCATTTTTGTGCTTGAATCTTCAAAATGCTGTAGTTACCTGTTTATGCCACACTCCCTAAGAAGGAAATCTGGGAGATTCTTTGTCTACCAGGGGTCCTCAAACTGCGGCCCGCGGGCCACATGAGGCGGTGTGATTGTATTTGTTCCTGTTTTGTTTTTTTACTTCAAAATAAGATATGTGCAGTGTGCATAGGAATTTGTTCATAGTTTTTTTTTTTTGTTTGTTTTTT
>CAUYPK010101517.1:0-73648 GCA_963574355.1 Loris lydekkerianus | reverse complement strand
AGGGCTGTGAGGCAGTTCAGTCCCCGCCTTTAAGCTGCTCAGTCACTAGGTTACTTTGTCCCACCCGTTCCTTGCTCTGGGACCCTGAGGGCAGAGCTTGCCGGAGCAGTTTTTTCACACAATGGCTTTCACTGAGCCCAGCTCAGTGGCTCCTTTTGGAGCCCCAGACAATGCCCAAAGTTCTCCACACTTTTGCTCAAGCTCTCCCTAAGGCAGCTCAACTGAGTGCCAAGTCCAAGAACACCAAAAAAGTTCACAGGTAAGGCCTTTCAGTTTGCAGTCTCACTGCTGCTTGTACTCACAGTTGCCGGCATGATTAGGTCGATGGAACACACGCAGCCACTTGCCAGTTTTCCACTGTTTTTGTCCTCCTCCTGGGGTCCAGAAGTCCCTTGCTGGCTCCCTGTATCCTCAAATGGATGATCATAGGCAGATCCCACCGGCCAGAGATGTCTGGAGTCTTGTCTCCCCAGAGTCACCGTGCCCAGTTACAGGGAAGCTGTTACTCAGCCGCCATCTTTAATCCAAAATCTGTGTCTGATTTTCATTTCTTTGAACATATTTTCATATGTTTAGGAGCCATTTTGTGTGTGTATGTGTGTGTACAACCTGGATATACATTCTCTATTTTTCTGTTAAATTGTTGGCTATTTATACTTAACTTTCTAGGAGCTTTTGAAATTGTTTAGTGGTCTCCTCTGCATCCTCAGCCCTAAGCAACTACTAATCTACTTTCTGTCTCTACAGATTTCCCTATCTAGACTTTTTTTTCAAGACAGAGTCTCACTATGTTGCCCTCGGTAGAGTGCTGTAGCGTCACAGCTCACAGCAACCTCAAACCCTTGGGTTCAAGCAATTCTTTTGCCTTAGCTTCCCAAGTAGCTGGGACTGTAGGTGCCTGCCACAACACCTGGCTATTTTTTGGTTGTAGTTGTCATAGTTTAGCAGGCCCGGGCTGGGCTCAATCCTGCCAGCCTTGGTGTATGTGGCTGGTGCCCCACTCACTGAGCTACAGGCACTGAGACCCTATCTAGACTTTCATATGAATGGATCCATGTAATATACAGTCTCTTGCAACTGAATTTTGGCCTAATGTTTTCAAAGTTAAATCCAAGTTGAGGTGTGTCTCAGTACTTTACACCCTTTTTTAGCCATATACTATTCTATTGTATGGATATGCACGGATATAATGCCTTTTGTTTATCAATTTATTCACCCATGGAAATTTGGGTTATTTCTACTTTCTTGTCTATTTTGAATAATGCTGCTATAGCCATTTGTATACAAGTTTTTAATGTGGACATATGATTTCATTTGAAGCATGGAATTGATGGATCGTATGATAATTTTATGTTTCATAATTTGACAAGCTGACAGAGTTTTCCAAAGTGGCCGCACCATTTTACATTCCCACCAGCTGTGTCTTCGTCTGTACTTTTTCAATCTTTTTTTGTGTGTGTGTCTAAAATTTTTAAACCATCTAAAATAATTTTTCATAAAGTATGATATGTAGGTTTAAATTTATATTTTCCCAGATGGCTATTCTGTTATACCAACAATTTTTTTTAAAAATTAAATCATAGTTGTGTACATTAATCATGGGGTACAATGTGCTGGGGTATTTTTTTTTTTTTTTTTTTTTGAGACAGAGTCTCAAGCTGTCACCCTGGATAGAGTGCTGTGACATCACAGCTCACAGCAACTTCCAACTCGTGGGCTCAAACGATTCTCCTGCCTCCACCTCCCAGGTAGCTGAGACTACAGGTGCCTGCCACAATGCCCGGGTATTTTTTGCTTGCAGCCGTCGTTGTTGTTTGGCAGGCCCGGGCTGGATTTGAACCCACCAGCTCAGGTGTATGTGGCTGGCGCCTTAGCCGCTTGAGCCACAGGCACCAAGCCAGTGTGCTGGTTTTATAAACAATTTGAAATATTTTCATCAAACTGGTTAACATAGCCTTCACGGCATTTTCTTAGTTTTTGTGTTAAGACATTTATATTCTACACTTAGTAAATTTCACATAGCAATGTTGTTTTTGATGATTATTCTTCCCCAAGGTCTTTATCATGAACTAAATCCCTGTATGTAGTAAGGTCTCTTCTGTACAGTCTCGTCTTTTCCATTGATCTCTCCGTTCATGTGCTGTGGATATCATGCTTTAATTACTGTAGCTTTATGACATACGCTTTCACTCATGTTACGAATCTACTTATAGATTAGATGACCACTTATTAGACCTTTATTTATAGTGTAGGGTTAGAGACTGTGCAAATCAAATCCAACATTGTTCCTGCTGCCTAGAAGCTTTGCCGTGAAGACGACTAGTTCTGTTTCCGTGCCCTCTAACAAAGGCGTACAGGAATTGCCTCATTTAATCTTTACAGAACTATGAGGGTAGGTAGAGTTTTTCATTCCTAGAATAAATAGGAGGAAATCAAGGATTTGAGACAAATCCGGAGACAGAAACCTGCAGGATTATCTTTCAAAAAGCAGTGGTGCAGGTGTTCTTGGCTACCTGGTGGAGAGCCCATCCAGGGCAGTGTGGTGGGAAATTTCATTTAATGTCTTCCTTGAGATGGTGTCTGCTTCCTCGTAGTAGTGTGACTGTGGGGAGAGTCAGGGAAAGACAGCCTTATGCCTTGGAAAGGAAGCTGCTTGGATATAAATACCTTCATCACCCAGTATTAAATGGCCATTGAGAACCCAGAAGGAAATGGGGGGGGGTCTGACTTTGGCTTCAGTCTTTTCTCAGATCATATGACTCAAGGTCCCTGGCAGGGCTGGAGTTCTGTTTTTCCCCCTTGCAATGGGATAGCAAAAGTATTTGCCACATAAAACATGCAAAGCCCTGTAAAGTCCCAACCAATGAAATCATCGTCTCTTCCCAGGCAGACCCGGTTTCTGACCGTGGCTGATTCCCCCTCTCTGAGGAGTTAGAAGGCAGGGAACTGATTGACTCAAGGAAGAGGCCTACTTAACTTTCGCATCCTCAGACTTCATCCCACACTTGGGGTCTGGGGGTTATGGGATTAGGGGAGCATCATGTGACGGCTCTGGAAGTATTCACTGGTAGGAATAGGAGGAACAAGAAACCTTAAAAGGATTCTGCCTGGAAATGGCAATAAACATGCAATCCAAGTTGCCTCAGAATTTCAGAACTTCTTTGAAAGGAGAAAAATGTTGGTCTGTGTCTTCCTCCCTGTCTCTGTCATTCTTCAAGACCGTTTACTTTATGGGATAATATTTTCCAAAATTTTAACTATTCCACTGGGTTGTGAGTGACTCATTCTTTGTTTTTCTTTTATTTATCATGGGAAAATAGTCCTGTTAGGCCAGGTCAGTGCAACCTAGTTTTGAAGCCCCCGATTCTGCTGACTTTGTCTCAGCCGTCACCATTGTAAAGGAGCTGGTACGTGGCCCGGGCCAGGTGCTTTCTCGTGGTTGGCAGGTCTGGGGATCCCTTGGTTCAGACACCCTTAGTAATGACAGGAGTGACAAAGGTCATCTGCAGGCCCGGAGGCCAAGCTTGCTCCTCCATGGGTCCTCTCTGGGCACTTCTTGGATTGCCTTGGGATGCTAGAAGGTCAGGGGGCCATTGCTTCTTGTCTAGTCTTTTATCTTAGTTCGGTCATTTGGGGGTAGCTGATTCAATTCAGGTGGCATCTTAGATGCAGAGGTCTCTGATTACCAGTGATTAGACCTTTTCAAGAGAAACAAGTCAACATTTCTTGTTAGAAAGTGACCATTTCTGGTGCAGAAATTGTAGTCTGTTGTTTTAGTAGATATTGATCTAAGCTCTAGATCGTCTGGCCCATGAGGATATAATGAAGACAGTGGCAACAGTTTTAATATTCATAGAAATGAGTGAATTCATTCATTCATCCCCCCACCAGTCGTATAAGATAGTTTTGGCCTTGAATGACTGAAAATGTCTTGCCAATTTCCTCTGTCAATATAAAACTAATGGTTATTTTAGAAACATGCTTAGCACAGAAGCAGGAAAGAATTGTGAACCTCCATCAGAAATTATATTGCATACTTTTTGGATTGAGAAGAGTATGGAGGTCAATGAATAAATGTTGAATAAATCTCATCATCATACTTGGGACAACCAGTAACCGTTCTATATCATTGACTACTATTTGGCTAAGACCTTGGTTTTATAAACAATATTGCCCACTGATGCACAAGTTTTTTTCCCTTGATTAAATACATATGGTGTATGGTACAGTGTCTGATATGGCAGACAGTCAACAAATGTTTGTGTCTTTCCTGCCCACGACCCTGTTACCTCTTGATGGGCCCAGTGATGACTTCTTTCCAAGAAGTACATTGTTGTCCTTGGCCAGATTTCACTCAGAGTAATCTAGTTTACAAATCAGTTATTGGGGCACATTTGATCCTTGCCTTGGGACTAGCCTCTCTGAAGAGTCCTGGAGGAGTAACAGCTCTGCTAGGCTTTTCAGATAATCTGGTAAAATATTCCCTCTGTCAAACTTGTGTGGTCACTCCTCATGTGCTAGCTAAAATGAAGTTTGTAGCATCTCACATTGGATTGTCTTGGGAAGTCTGGGAGTGGGGGGTGGGGGTGGGGTAAGTGAATTAGAAAACTGTGGCCCAAAGGAGATATTTCATGTGTGCATTATGGCCTTGACTCGTGTGATGCCTCCTGGTGATACTTGAAAGCCCGGAGCTGAGTGCCCTTGTCTCTCTGTGTTGGACGGGCACAGCCCCCTGGGATCTCCACATCTTCTCTTTCCCATCCCTCCCAGCCCATAGCTCTGTGGGTGGTGACTTCTAGGGAGGCCCGAAAGCTCCAATGGTTTCTCAGTCTCCAGCCGATGCTGCTTGGGTGGTCCATATTCTTCCCATGTTTCTCTATTCTTAAGTCTTCAGTATTTCGATCCCTCAGATAGTGTTGAAGTTGGGTGTGTTTTTAATTGAGCATTGAGAGTTCTGGATGTAACAAGTTCAGCAACTGTGTTAATCAGGGTCCGAGTTTGCAGTATCGTTTCAGCCTCTGTGATCATTTCAAAATGCTCTTCCTTGTGGTTTTTGTGTTAGGAAATCGCTGTAACACTCTTCCAAGGGAAGCAGTGATGGTAGAGGTCCTTCAGTTCTGAGTAAAAGAAATTGAGTATTCTCTGCCCTGGGTTAAAAAATTTTGCATTTATAGGATTTAATGAGCACTGTCTATTTAATGAGCACTGGCTAGTCAGATGCCGCCTTAGTGTCATCCTCAGCATCAGGGTTTAGTTCTGTTGTTTAACTGGCACGTCTTCCCCAGTCTTCTCTGAATTGAAAATCCTTAAGTATAGATTCTCATACTTCTTTGCATTGCACTTGGAACCCCTACCACACCTCCACTAGATCCCAGCCAAGATCTGATTCATATGTAGCTCCATGTATGTTGGTTTATTTCACCAGAGTGCTTAACACCGCAGTGAGTAAACACAGTCCCTTGCCTGGAAGATCTCCCAGTCTCTCCAGCAAGGTTCAGAGTCTGCCCCTTTATTTATTTATTTTTTTTAGAGACAGAGTCTCAATTTTGTTGCCCTTGGTAGAGTGCTATGGAGTCACAGCAACCTCCAGCTCTTGGGCTTAGGCAATTCTCTTGCCTCAGCTTCCCGAGTAGCTGGGACTACAGGCGCCTGCCACAATGCCCAGCTATTTTTTGTTGCAGTTTGGCTGGGGCTGGGTTCGAACTCGTCACCCTCAGTACATGGGGCCGGTGCCCTACTCACTGAGCCTCAGGCGCCACCCGAAGACTCCCCTTTAAAGGGGTAAGTTTTTGGTGGAAGTGGGGGAAACTATGCAATGGGTCTTGTAATACTTAGATGTCCCAAATCCAATTAAAAATATTAATATTTGTTACTAATTAGACTCTTAGAGGTCTAGAATGTAAAATCAGAAAATTAAAATCACCTTGCTATTTGTCTGAGGGCAGGAGTCAGCAAACTACAGCCCATCTGCCAATGGCCTTCAAGCTAAGAATGTTTTTTACAAATAAACATTGGCAGTTGATTTGATAACAGGCTCACTAACATTGAATCTCAGTTAAGCAAAATGTTATCCCCACTTTAAAAAAATTCTGTTCTCACCAGTAGACTGGTATGATAAGGCATTGTGCTCAATTATTCTTATATTTTGAATTTTGTCAATAGAGAGCTTGTGGGCCTTTGTATTCTCTCTGGTTATGGCAGAACCTGCACACAGCCTGCTGACCTGCTCTGCAGTGCAGCTGACAAACTGCTGTGAAGGGCGCATAGTAAATCTTTTAGGATTCCTGGCCATATAGTTCATGTAGCGATGACTCAACTTTAGCACTATGGTATGTAAACAAATGTGCATTGCTGTGTTCCAATAAGAATTTATGGACACTGAAATTGGAATTTCATATAATTTCATGTGTCACAAAATATTCTTCTTTTCTTGATTTGATTTCAGCCATTTAAAAATGTAAAACCACTTGTATGGCTCAAAGGCGTCACAATAACAGGTGATGGGTTTTATTTGGTCCAAGGACTACCGTTTGATGACTCCTATTCTAGAGGGTGAGGCAACAGTCCCCCAAGATGTCTGACATGACTAGGTTGGCTCGGACACCCTGATGAACCTGGAGTAATGTGCAGGGGTACTGTCTGGTCTGGTGACAGACTCCCATCTCACCAGAGCCACCATCTTGTCCCTTGGTCCATGCCTCACCACCTTTCCCAGCCCACAGACCTAGTTCTCTAAAATCTGTCTAGGAAAGAGTTTCTTCAGGATGCAACATCAGCCTCTGGGCCCCTTCCAGCTCCAGTTGGAAGCTCTTTCCAGGGATAGAGAAGCTGAAACAGCTGCATTTTTTTTTCTTCCAGAATCATCCAGCTTGGGGGTGAGTTCAGGACTTTGGCAGCTCCTGTGCAAATGCCGGGCAGCCAAAGACAGAACAAATCTGGAGCAAATGCTGCTGCTCCCAGACCCGCGAGAAAGGCTTCATCAAAGCTGAGGCTGGAAGCTTCCGCCTTGTGTTGGGGCCAGGGCTGGGGAAAGGGTGTCTCTGTAGCTCAGCTGGGTAGCAGTGGAGACCCTCCGGGGAAGAATGCACATCTGCTGCTCCTTAAATGAGACCACTATCTTGATTGTCAGTCCTGCTGCCCCTGGCATTATGGTTCTGTGCCAGAGGGCTAGCCAGCTGTGCTGTTTACCTCATGGAGAAAGTTTCCAGAAAAACTTTTTCCCTTTTCTGCTTGAATGACCAAGTTTCAGAAAAATCCAATGATAATGTGCAGGCGTTTCAAATCTGTAACTTCAGCTGGGATGTTTGGATGGTGTTGCCTGAGAGATTTAAGGGCTGAGCATGTTTCGGTCTGTGAAATAACCAACAAAATGCGCTCCCAAGCCCTTATCTCAGCCCAGCAACAGAGAAGGTGGGAGAGTCTGAATTGGGCATGTAGGGTTTGTGTGAGGTGGCTTTTAAAAAGTATTATTATTTTTTCAATGCTATCCTTCAGAAATGATGGTTTTATTTGGGGGACTGTGTTGTGTTACTCCTTAACATGGCATGGCTGCTCCCTGAGGGCAGGGTCTCTACAAGCAGCTAGGCAGGTGTGGTCTTGGGACTTTACTGCCATCCTAGTTGACATCTTCCATCCACTGTGGACTCAGGCCCTACTAATTTTACTAGTAGAAAAGAGGCAAGATGATCTTGCTATTTGGAGTTGGGGGTGCGAGAAGCGGGTTGTCCCAAGACCCTGGTGACTCCAAGAGGGGGGCAGAGAGTAGAAACAGAGCTCTGGGGACATGGCCTTTATCTCTCTTCTGGCCACCAAGCAAATATAGCATCCTCGTTTGGGGGCAGCCTATAGTCAGGGGGACTTTGAAGTGCTGCGATTGAAAGTTTTAAGAAGATGGGGAGGAAGGGAAACACACATTTCCCATCATGTAAATTTGGCAAAATAATAATGATGTAGTATTTTATAAACAAAAGGATATATTTTGAAACATACATTGCATCCATTCAATGGAATACTATGTAGCTGTTAAAAAGAGGAGCATCTATATGTTGCCTCCAAGGGACCTTAGAAAGTGACAGTAGCAAGGTAGAGGGTGCTGTATGTATTGTGAGCTTCCTTGGATAATAGAAGCTTCTGTGTGTTTTTCTCTGGATATTTTATATGTGGAGTATTATGCATAGGAAATTCCTGGCAGGATATGCTCTATTGATAGTAGTTGGCCAGAAAGGGGACTGATGCTGGGGGGTTTTAAGACGGGAGGGGAATTATCACTGCTTATATTTGTCCTGCTACTTGTAGGTATGTCTTTCTCTTTCTCTGTATTCTATTTTTTTCCCAATCAAAGTTTGAATTCATAAAAATACACAAAAGAAGTCATTGAGAAGGCATTTGGCCCCATGGAAGCTTCCGGAGCTGGCCACCTCGGCCTGTTCTGGACATTGAGATATGGAGAATAAAGTGAAAGAAAATACCGGGTTGTGTCACTCCTGGTGAGCCCCGTCCCTCCCACCCCGCCCAGTCCTGCGCAGCTTTCTCTTATCTCAGCCATAAATTGTGGGACAAACAATGGTAAGTCAGCTCAAGCCTGGGCTTGGTGTTCACAGAGGGAACATCTGGGAACCCGCTGGAAGGAAGAACGGCTCCCCAAAGCTCCTGGGCCGGGAGGGGGGAGGGCTCCCAAGGCAGCCCTACAGCTTGCCCAGGAGACCCAGGGGCAAGACCAGTGGTCATTTTGGGATTAAACTCTCCCACCATCCAGAGATCTTAAACAGCATCGATCCTCAACCCCAACAAGAAACTTCAATTTAGAACAAATTAGTCAAGAATTTTGCTGTTTCATCCAAGTTAAAGGAAAGAAACCTTTGTTGCTATCTCAGCAAGATGTGACTTGCTGGGGGAGAAGTTAATGTAGAGGTTCCCAAAGGGAAAGGCATTTTATCTTTTATCCTTGAGAAAATATAATAGGACATGCATGTGTATATTACCTGCACACGGGAGTCATATTTAATTCATTAGGTTTATGAGCTATAAAGGGGTCTCCCCGCCAAAAAATAAAAATCTTCCCTCTTGTGTTATTAAAAGAAAAAAAGTAAATATAGGGAATGTTCCAAGGCCCAAATTCTGATCTTGGTAAATGTTTTTCTTTTTTGTTTTTACTTCTGGTCTGTTGTGGGACTTTGTCCTGCCAGTCTGCTCCCTTCAGAGTCACCATCCATGGCTGTCTCCCCAAGAAGGCATCTGTCCCCTGATGTACCTCTTCCCAGCTAGGATGAACTTCTTTACAGGATGGTGACCAAATCCCTGCCCTTCCCCCCATCCCTTCTCCACACCAACTCACCTGGCTCTGTGCTTTGAGATGGAGTGCGTGGACAGTGAGACTGAGCAAAGTTTTCAGTGTTACTTTAGCTGCCCATGTCCAGAAACGGATGAGGAACGATGAAGAAGAAAGAGCATTTCTAGCTTGGCCCCTGGCACTTGGGGAAGGTCCTGCAGCCTGTGCCAGTGAGGAACTCACAGAATTCCTGAAGTCCCCAATAGTTTTTGTGGTCTTGGGAAACACAAACATTGCTTTGCTGCTGCCCAGGTCTCAATGGTTGGAGACAACATTTTAGAGAAAGCAGGACTCGAACTGGATTTTCTGAATTCCAGAAATTCTGAAATCCAGAAATGTGAACAAGTGGAAAATGAGTGGAAAGGATTTATGCAGAATGGGACAGAGGGGGCTGTTCCTGAGGGAGGGAAATAATGAGAGTAAAAGTTTAGAAAGTGAGGAGATAACCATACCATGGGTGCTTTTGGTAAACATGCTGACCTCCAATGGTGAGACACAGAAGGGGGTACAGGCACCCTCCCCACACTTTTATTCCCAGTTGAGGTTACAATGTAAACAAGTCTTAAACCAAATTCAGCTATACCCCGCATATGTGTTTGCCAGTAGGCCTGAGGACATTGGTATGGCTTCCATGGGCCTAATGAAGCCCCAGCTTTCTAGGTTTTTGCCACCAGGCTTCTGGCTTCAGGCAGGTGCAAGGAAGTGCCAGGATTTAGCTGTCCTAGTGGAAGAAGCAACAGGATCTTCTGATATTGGGTGAGTAGACACTGCACTGAGTTTTGCCCTGGGTCTAGGATGTAGCTGTGAGGGGTAGGGACCGTGGGCTTGCCCAGATGCTTAGATCCTCTCCATGCCAGGGCAGTATTTCCAGCCCATCCATTTATCCTGAATACTGCTCATTTCAGCAAAGAAACATTTTTAGCATTCACAAAATTAGCTGAAGCCTCGTAGTAGCTGCCTCTGGGGTGTGAACCTCTGATTAGAATCTTTCAACTACCAACAGCCTCTGGTGTGTGCAACCTGATTAGGACGATTTAAACATCAGCTCCCCATCCTTGCGTGGATTTAAATTAACATATATGCACACATCTGCGTTGCATTGTTCAAAGGGGAGCACTTACAGGTGTTTACATAATCTTAGTTGGTTTTCCTGGAAAATAGGTTTATTCTGTTCCACTTATTACAGTTGTTAAATAGTGGTATCGGTTACAGAGTGACCAACTCCTAAGGACGGCTGCAGTCTCCCCACTCCCTGGCTTTATCGAGGACTAATTGACAAATAAAACTTGTTCACATTTAAAGTATATCAGGTGAGGATTTGATGGATACATGTCCATTGTGAAGTGATTACCACAGGCATTAGCGCAGCCATCATCTCACTTTCGTGTGTGTGTGTGTGTGTGTGTGTGTGTGTGTGTATTATTAGGGCACGTAAGGTCGATGCCTTACTAAGTTTTAAGTAACCAATACAGTCTTCTTCACTGTAGTCGGTTACCAGGCTGTACGTGAGATCTGCATCACTTTTCCATGTTGAAAATGAAAGTTTGTACCCTTTGACTAACATCTTAACATTTCTCCCATTTCTAGCCTTTGGCAGCCACTATCCTTTGTGACGTCAATTTTCTTAGGTTCTCCATAGGACTGAGGTTGTGCAGTGTTTGTCTTTCTGTGTCTGGTTTATGTCACTTAGCATAACGTCCTCTGTGCCCATCCATGTTGCAAATGGTAGGATTTCCTCCTCCTTGTGGCCGAGTAAGAGTGTGCATGGGCCACACTTTCTTCATCCTGCCTTCAATCCTCTTATCTCCTGTGCCAAGTAGGACAATATTGCACCAGCTCACTCTTCGCAGCCACTTGTGGGATCCCGCTCTGGTGACTCACCTTCTTATCTCTGCTCCCTGTCTGTGGACATGAATGTGTCGGCGCAGTTCAATAGCCCAAATGCCATGCTTCAGCCTGGCCTGCAAGGGTGGAAAAAAATAAGTAAACTTTCTGTTTGTAGGAAATTAAATGTGTGCGCCTTCCCACAGCCATCAGCTGCTGCTGTTGATGTTACAAAACATTATCTCACAGTTAGAAAAGGGCGGGGAACAGTCTCTCTTCCACCCCTGTTGCCCCCCTCTGCCTCCTTGCCAAGGAGCTTGGGTAAGCTTTGGAATAACCTGAAATAAACTTGCAAGTTCAAGCACAGCCTTCATTCCTGTCTCACTGGCAATTAACAGTGATTTACTGGGGGTTGCATTTTAGCCTGACGTCTGTCCCCTGTTACCAGCAGCTTTGAGGACCGGCCTCATTATTGGTCAGTTTCTCGCTGCTCTGCAAACGACCCTTTTCACATTTAGCTCTTGCCCACAACCACATCCTGGCTCTTTAGCATTGTACAGCATGGGCCACCCGTGTTAGGGAAGGGGAAGGGTATGCAGGGGAGTCAGCCCCCATGGACGGATGGGCCAAATCCCTGGCATTTCACGGATGGAATGCACCCTGGAATTTGCTCTCTGCAAGAACTTCTCAGAGAACATGAGGCTGGCCTGATGTAAACCTAAATCCCCGCGCATCCATCTGCAGACAGCTGATGACGTTCTGCTCCGGCACAGACAGGGTGTTTCCAGAAGGCTGTTTGTCTTCTCGCCTTTTGTCAGTAAGGCTCCTGTTACACATAGACTTGGGAAGTCACCCAAAGCTCTATTTTTCCTTTCGGCTCAGCCAGTAAGTGATGTGTGGGCTGTCACCCCCACACATTTGGGGCCTTGTACGCTGGCGTGGCGTGTTCCGGCCATCTTCTGAGCAGCTGGGCCCAGATGCTAGCTGTTAATAGGAAATCACATTGGTGGAGCCTGATTGGTCAAATGTGAGGGATTCCTCCTACGACCTTTCTCCAGAGGAGTGAGGTTGTGTGGTGTTTGTCTGGTTTATTTCACTTGGCATAACATCCTCCATGCCCATCCATGGACAGAACCAGGAAAAAGTGCTCACTCCTGCCTGAAGAACGGGTAGATATGTTCTTATCAGACAAGAATACTGCCTCGCCCTTTTCACCACCTTTCTTCTTTGACCGCCTTGAAAGGTGCTCAGTTTCCAGGGTTTGGGGGTGTATTTGCTCTCCCCTTCTTTGGGCTTGGGTTTTGGTTTCCTAAATGTTTTCAGAAATCCCTCAGGAAGTGTGCAGGGACAGATGAACGCCGTAGTCAGAGGCATTGGAACCTGCACTTCCCTCCACCCAGCATCTTTGTCCTTCAGTTCTGGGGACTGTGCACGGCCCTACCCTCTGGAGTCTGCTGTGGGCTTCCTCTTCACAGAATCCCTACAGGGCCTACCTTTTGACAGCTCAGGCCTGCCTCACTTGCGTATTTCACAAATGTCCAAGAATTTTGCCTTTTTGTTCAGAAGTAGCTTTTTGTTTAAGACTGAGTCTCACTTTGTCATCCTCGGTAGAGTGCCTTGGAATCTTAGCTCACAGCAACCTCAAACTCTTGGGCTCAAGTGATTCTCTTGCCTCAGCGTCCCGAGTAGCTAGGACTACAGGCACCCACCACAATACTGGGCTATTTTTTAGAGGTGGGGTCTCTCTTTGGTTGACTGGTCTTGAACTTATGGGCTCAGGGCAATCCACCCGCCTCTGCCTCCCAAGTGCTGGGATTGCAGATGTGAACCACTGTGCCTGGCCCCAGAAGTAGCTTCTTGTTGCTGAAATGAACACACACAGCTCTTCTCTGTAATGAATGAATCTGTTTGCTAAACATTCTTCCTAGGAGCATGCTCACCTCTGCTGTTAATCTCAGCCTCAAAAGTGGAGATGCTTGCAAACATGACGAGCATCTAGAAAATGAAGGATAGTCAAAGGAAGGCTACCCCTTAGACCGATGGTGGCAGCTGGGTTTGGATGGAATCAGGCTGGAAAGGCATTTGTGAGGGTTGTGAGCCTTAACAGGAGGTGTTCTAGAAGGAGCAGGTAGAAAGTTTCCTACATAGGATGAAGATTATGTTATGATTCTCAAACTGAGCCCTAAATGTTTTATGGTTTTTGTTTCTCTATGAGGATTTAAAAGTTTAGATTTTCACTTTGCTCATAACTTTTAAAAATTATTTTAAACACACTCTGGATGGGCATCTTATGGCGGAGAGTTCGGGGTCTCCATACATGCACTACCTGGTTGGTGCCCAAGATCACCAAAAATAATTCTGCTGACTGGACTCCTTGAACCAATGCCTTAGTGAGTTTATGCCCCAGGACTCTGCTTCTTAATCTTGTCTTATCATTTGAATCAATGGTGGAGTTTCCAGATGCTTGAATCCTCCAAGAGTTTCTGGATATTAAAATGAAACAAAATTCACAGGGCAAGGAGGAGGACTTGGAGGGGCTTCCCAGCCTGGTGAGTCAGCCCAGCCTCTTACAGCTGAAAAGGGAAGGCCTTGTGTAGTGGGGGGGGTGGGGGGGGGTGGGGGGTGAGAGAACTCCACAGGTGAGAGAACTCCACAGGTGAGAGAACTCCAAGAGAGGGATCTATTACCATATATACTCAAGTATAAGCCGAGTTTTTTCAGCACAAAATTTGTGCTGAGTTCGGGTTTTTCGGCACAAATTTTGTACCGAAAAAACTCGGCTTATACTTGAGTATATACCGTAGTTTGGGCTTCCTTGTGGCCTGTTGAGGGTTGAACTGTATCCCCTCAAAAGATACGTTCAAGTCCTAACTCCTGGAATGTGACTTTATTTGAAAATAGAGTTTTTGTAGTTGTAGTCAAGTTAAAATGAGGTCAGCCTGTATTAGGATGGGCCCTTAACCAATGACTGGTATCCTTACAAGAGGGAAAAATTTGGGCACAGAAGCACACAGGGAGAATATCCCATGACAGCAGTGGCAGAGAGTGGAGCGCCACCGTGGCAAGACGAGGAATGCTAAGGATTGCTGGCAGGGCCAAGGAAGGATTCCTCCCCAGATACTTCAGAGGGAGCATGACCCTGTTGATGTGTGATTTTGGACTTCTAGCCTCCAGAACCATGACAGGATAAACTGTTGTTTTCAGCCCTTAAGTCTGTGGTGTTTTTTTACAGCAGCCCTAGGCATGTGCAAGGGCCCCAAGGGTCTCGAGCCCCTTCCCCTAACCTGCACAGCCACAGGGGACCCTCAGCAGCTGCCACAGCTCTAACTTTGCTGTGTTTTAATCAGAGTAACAGCCTGCACAGGAGAATGTCAGGAGGGAAAAAAGGGACTCAAAGAATGAAATGCAAGGGATAGCTCGGCTCTTGTCCCCTTGCTCAAAGGATGCCTCAATGTCAAGTCAGCAGCAGAGACAGGGCTCTGAGTGGGGAAAGGACATGTGCTTTGGGACCCTGAACTACATTAGGTATGAGATTTGGGGCAAAGCACTTTCTCTTTCAGAGATCTCATTTTCCCCATCTGCACAATGGTGATCATGCTATATTTCACATGGAGTTATTGTAAAGATTAAGTAAAATAGTGTAAGTAGGACACCTGGGCACCTATTCTCTCATGGCACAAAGAGAACAGGCTGAGTGTCGGAGGACAAAGGCCAAGTGGACTCTCCAGGGAAGCCCTCCCTGGTGGGCTTACACACTGGCTGCCAGGCTGAAGAGCTGGGCTTTGGTTTTAGCTTTGCGGCTTGCTACCTCTGTAAGCCTAGGAAGTTACTTAGTGTCCTCAGGTTTAAGGTTGTAGAATAAAATCCAGTGTTACAAGATTATAGAAGATTAAATGAAATTTAACTAAATTACACAAGAGCCAAGCCCAGTGCCTCTGCGTTCAGAGAATGTTGGTTGGAGCCGGAACAAGAGAGCAAGGCTGAGCCTCATTTTCCCACTTGCGCTTGGTGAGGGCCCTACAGACTGACTCTTCAGGATGGCGCAGTGGATGGCTGTCTCCATTCTGGACCCGTGAAGTGCTTCCTTGTGGCGTGGGTGTTGAATCCTGCAGGCTACATGTGGCATGGGAAGCCAGTGGGCTCAGGGACCTCAAATCCAGCGTATATTGCATGAGTTATACCTCTCTGACTCCCAGGAGCCCCTGTTTCTCAATTTATTACTTACATGTCCAGATCCAACTTCTGCAAACTGGCTCCCGGGGCTGAAAGTCTCGGAGCTTGCTGTCACCAAGTAGGGGCAGAGCCTAGTAGAGGACAGCCTGAGAGCAGTCCTCTCAGTGGGCTCCACACAGCTGTCCCTCGCACCTGTCATCCTTCCACCAAAAGCCCCAGGCCCACCACACGCTGAGCTTTTCCTGAGAGATGTTTACAATTATCAGTAGCAAAAATGGAGAGCGACGTTTCACCAGGGTAAATGGTTTCAAATTCAGAAGTTTTTGTCCTGACTGATTTTAAATCTAATCAGATTCTTATAATCCGATGGAAAATCAGACCTTTTCTAACTGGGTTAATCTTTTTTTAGGTATGTTCCTTACACAGGCCCTTTGTTTTCTTCCTAAAGCTGTGTACCAATATTTTGACCTAGCTCCGTGAGTTGATGGGGGAGGTGCTAGGACTGCCATAATAAATAACCTCAATAGCTTATGGTGGTTTAAAACAACTGAAATTTATCCTCTCATAGTTCTGGAGGCCAGAGTCCAAATCAGAGTGTCAGCAAGGCCATTTGCCCTCTGATGACTCTAGAGAAGAAGCTTTCCTTCTTCCAGCTTTTGGTGGTGCCTGGTGTTCCTTGGCTGTAGCAATGTCAATATATCTTCGCCTTTCTCTTCACATGGCCTTCCTTCATCTCTGATCTTCCTCCCCTTTCTCTCATAAAGACCCCAGTCATTGGGTTTAGAGCCTTCCTAAATCCAGGATAATCTTACCTTAATTACCTAGAATCTTCTTCATCTAATTACACCTGCAAAGACCCCATTTCAAATAAGGTCACCTTTATAGTCACCAGGGATTGGGACTTGGGCCTGTCTTTTTGGAGGACACAGATCAACCCACTGCCGTGGGTGATAGTACCATCTGTTGGGCTGTGCTTTGTGTCTGGTGATTTTCATGTGTCATCCAATTGAATTCTTACGCCAACCCTGCGAATAGATGTGATTCCTCTCCCACTTCTGTATGTGTGAAAACGAAGGCTCCAAGAAGTTATGAAACTTACTTGGAGTTCACACAGCTTGTTAGTGTGGCCACCAAATTTCAGTCCAGCTTTCTCTACCTCCCCGGGCTACCGTTCACATAAGAAAAGATATAACACTTGTCATATTAAAATAGCTGTAGATAAAACAGGTTTTTCTCTTCTCTTCTCTTCTCTCTTTCTTTTCTTCTTTTCTCTCTTCTCTTTGTTTTTTCTGAGACAGAGTCTCACTCTATTGCCCCAGGCTAGAGGGTCATAGCTTATAGCAATCTCAAACTCCTCAGCTCAAAAGATCCTCTTGTCTCAGCCTCGCCAGTAGCTGGGACTACAGGCATTTGCCACAATACCTACTTTTTCTTTTCCTTTTCCTTTTTCTTTTTTTAGCAGAGACAAGGTCTCACTCTTTCTCAGGCCAGTTTCCAACTCCTGAGCTCAAGCACTCCACCTGCTTCAGCCTCCCAGAGTGCTAGGATTACAGGTATGAGCCACCATGCCCAGCCAAAACAGGTTTTTCTGCCACCCATTCATGCATAGAGAATCACAGGAAAATATCAGCAATACTTTTCATCCAGAGGTACAGAAAGGCTAATATAACTGCAGCAAGAAAACTGATATGGGCACATGTAGATGTGCACCCCCAAAAGGCTGTACCTGTTTTCTTTAGTGGCCAAATCTAAGAATTTAACACATATTAGGTGTTCCATAAATACTTGATGCAGAAATAAATGCAAGGAGGAAATGAAGCTGTGGAAAGCACGCTGATGCAGGTGGCTTGAGACCACACCCCACACTGGGACGTGACTTCTGAGTTGCCAAAGGGAAGTCAGGATGGCTCTGGCACAGTCTATCACTCAGTGAGGCAAACTTGACATCAAGAGTTGTCCTAGCATCTCCGTTCAGATTTCACATGTCAGATGGGAGTACTGATTGCCAGTAAATACCATCCCTGGATTTTTAGTTTAATGTTTGTCAGAGTTCCGCCAGGTCAGGAGTCCACGTTAAAATCCACATGTCAGGAGTTTGGGAACAATATCCAGATCATCTCATTGATATTTCTGGACTGGGATTGGTTGAAGCATCATAATAATGCTATAAAATGTCACACCTTCTGAGACAGAAACTTCGCCCCCTGTTTTCTGCTCATGTTCATTTTTCTGACAGTTGATTCTGTGATTTCACCAGAATAGCATATATTTATATGGGGGAAATCATTGCACCCGTGTAAGAATTTTGCTTGGAAAAGGAAATGCGTGTCCCAAGTCCTGAGAATGTCTGAGCTCTCACACCCAGGACAGTGTTCTGATCGATTGGGTTTTGAACCATGTTCACTGGAATAAATTTGAGATAGAAAACTATCTAGGAGGTTTTAGGCTTCAGGACAATAGTGGTAAATGTTTTAATCCCCAACCATGTTATGCTTTTCTTCCCTTTTTCTAAGTGTGTTTAAACTTGAGCAGGTTTGCAGAAGCTCTCTGTATTAGGCAAAGTTCTCCAGAGAAACAAACCCAATTGGATCTCTCCTGCCCACCCCCATCTCTCTAGAGCAACATTTATCCATGGAGAGATTTATTACAGGGAATTTGCCACACATCATGGAGGCTGAGAAGTCCTCAGATCTGCAGTAGCAAGCTGGAGACCTGACAAAGTGAAAAGTATAGTTCTGGCTTGAGTCCGAAGGCCCGAGAGCCAGGAAAGTCAATCAGAGTTCCAGCTTGAAAGCCTGTGGGTTTGAGACCCAAGAATAGCGACATTTTCATTTCAAAAGCAGGAAAAGATGATGTGCCAGCTCAAGCAGTCAGGCGGGAAGAGTTCCCTCTAAATCGGTCTTTCTGGTGTCTTTGGTGGAGTTATGTTCAGTTGAAGCAAGCCTGGAGGACCCAGGGCAGAAATCTGAAAGAGGGACTCGTGAGATGGGATGTTTTCTCAGCCTTCTGAGTGTCCACTGGCCTCCTTTGCTTTTTGCCCTGACGATCTCAGCACCCTTTCTTAAATGAGTGAAAGAAAGGTAGATGCAATCTGTTATTACAGTACAGAAAGAACCATCTAGGTTTCTTTGACCAGGTCTATAATAAGCCAACAGATCACTTGTTTAGAACCTATTCCTACCAGTTAGAGGAAGACCTGCTTAAAACACCATTTGCCAGCCAGTCTGTACCATTCCAATAACAGCTATAACCCCCCATGAACCCACTCTGACAATAGACCGTTCAGGGGGCAAAGGAAGGTGATTGATTTCCAGATGTCTCCAGTGAGGGCCACCAGCTGCCCTGCTCTGCTGTGAGTGTGAATTCAGCCTCCTTCCTGCCCCCTTTCATTTCCTACTTGCTCTGTTGAGAAGTATGGGCATGTTCACACATGGGGCTCACAAAATACATTTGAGTCGTGGATTTTTTTTTTTTTTTTTAATTAGCTAACTTTATAAGGAAGTCATTTAGTCTTTTTAAAACAAAAAGTCATTTTAAACCCAGTTTTAAAGCTGTTATGTTTGGCAATTTGGTCACTCATACTTAACAAATATTATACTAGCAAAATAATTACCATGCAATATATGTTGGTAGACTTAACAAGTTCGAACAATTCAGTGTCACACACCAGAAACTTCAATAAACAGGGGTCTCGGCACCTGCTGTAATGTATTTCCTCAATCTTTTATCCATTTTCTTTTACTGTTTGTTTCAGAGGACATGAATTGATCACTGGCAACTTGTGTTAATAAGGTCCAAATGGCCACCAGAATTCTTTGTTTTGTACAAATCTGGGCAAACTATAGCCCTTTACTTAGATTAACCCTCTCTGCTAGGCTCTATTTTCAAATGACCATGGGTATAAAAATTACTATTATTTTACTGTTTATATGTGAAAGAAAAGCTTGCGAGGGAGGCCAGCTGAGGTGATGTTGGAAGTAGTTACAGTGATGAGCATTCAGGTCTGGATTTAGTAGCTGAATGTGGTGTGACCCTGGGCAAGCTCCTTAACCTCCTTGAATCTGTTTCTTTGCTAAGGTATGATGCCATATGCCATATAGGTTTATTACAAGCCTGAGCTCAGTGAAATAACCTTTCTCACCATTTAGCTGACTTTTTTTTATTAATAAAAGCAATTTTCCTTTTTGGGGCTGTATTTTATTTTTTTCTTTTACTGGTCTATTATTCATAGCATTTTGTATTCTTTAGCTAACTATAATTCTGTCTTCATAGGTTGTTTTAATAGAAAATCAGCCATCATAAAATCTATTAATCCTTCTTGCTGGATTTAGAGCTCATTGCATTTTTGCTTTACTTTATGCCAAATTACATTCTGAATAACGTAAGGCAAAAGGAAGCTCCTTTGTTCCTTGGCTTTTCCAGTTCAGCTTCACTTCTAACTAAGCAGCCCCTGAACCAAGTTTGGGATTCAGAGCTGGGATCGTTTCGAAGAACTCTCAGGTGCAATGCTTGTACCGTAGTAATCGGGTTTGAGGTAGACATAATTTTGGGATGTGAGGGACTTGAAAACATTTAGAAAGTATCATATTGTGGAAGCTTATCACAGCCCCCTAGAAAAGAATGGAAAATAACAGTGATTGGAAAGAGGAGCTGATGGAAGAGTGATTGCTTCTCAGTTGTCACTAGTTATAAGAACCACCCTCAATTAAGTAGCTCCGTTTGTGAAGGAACAGAATAAAGGAAAGACTCCTGCATCACATGCAAGTAAAATTGCAACGTGCATTCTTCTTTTACAAGTTCAAGGAATATATGCAAATTAGAAATAGGGAAATAGGAATTTACATGTATATCTTCTCCACATATTGTATATCTTCTCCACATATTGCTTAGCACAGCCCTGGCGCAGAGTAGGTGCTCAGAATGTCTTTATGTGGACTACTGGATACACAGTGGCCACTTGAAAAATGCTTGAGTAATTGTTACGGGTAGCAGAGCTGCAGTGAGACTAGAGCAAAGCTTCCTTGAAATCATGGAGACTGAAATACTGACCACACCTTAGGATACAGTTAAAGCCAGGTTTCAAGGGCAGGGGGATAAAAGTTCAGAAAGCATGAGTGTGTGTGGGTGTTGCATTAGAGAATATGGTTACATTAGCGTAAGACAGTTTCAGGTTGTTTGAGGTCAGAGGCCACAGTGTTGGAGGAATTAGAGCAAAGAGAACAGCTGGGTCAGGGTGGTAAGGAGCTGAGGCGTCCCTTTGAGACTGGCCAGAGAGAGAATAGGAGATTTGAATAAGGAGCCAAATGCAAACTTTAAATGTTCCCAAAAATATGAAACGCACTGCGAGAGTCTCTGAAATTGTACATCAGCAGTTTTTTTTTTGACAAATTTTGGCTGAAACATTAAACAAAAAAACAATGATCCAACTCAAAACTCTGTGATACCTTTAAGTTGTTTATATAATAGGGCTTCAAGGGTTTAATTTAGAATATTTCTGTGATGAATAGCTGGCTCTTGTTCATGTAAACAAAGCACAGCCTGCACAGAGTAACCAAATCTTTTTCGTCCAGGTCACAGCTATTTTCCTGAGGGGAGAACTTTCCTCTTTGAGTCCTTCCCCACCTTGGTAAATGACCAACATGTTTAAAAGCCCTTTCCCACACTTTTCTTACTGCTCCCATGGTATCCTCACTAAAGAATGACCTTCGTTCTTTCCTTTGCTCTCTAGGATGCAAAACTGGGTTTAGAAAGCATTGGGCAGGAATAGGAAATTTGAGTTTTCTATAAACTAACGGTGTGACTTTGATGAAGTCCCTTTTCCTCTCTGCACATTGTTTTGTTTTAATCAGAAGGATGACTTTTTCATGTCTTTGAAAAGCTGAATCTATGATGCTTTAGACCAGTGCTGTCCAAGAGAAATGTAATACAGAATACATATGTAATTTTAAATTACATTTATAATTTTTTAACTTAAAAATAGATGAAATTAATTTTAAAGATATATTTTAAATAACTCAGTACATCCAAAATACCATCCCCCAACATATAATCAGTGGAACAAATTATTTTACATCCTTTGGGGGAGGAGCCACTAAGTCTTTGAAATGGCATCTTTATTTTACACTTATAACACGTCTCAGTTTAGACTGGCCACAGTTTATATCCTCAAGCACCACGTGTGGCTAGTGGCTGAAGAATTGGACAGTTCCTTTTTATCCTGTCTGAGCCCCACTTAGAAGCAAAGTTAATTTGAGGAGGGTTCCTAAAAGGCCCACTTGCCCCAGCCCTGTGAATTTCTTAGTTTTTGACTAGTGCACTAAAAGCTTAGTATGGGTTCACCATCACCCATTAGGATGATAAAAAATGAGAAAGTTAAAAGTCAATTTTGAGAAAGAAGGAAAATAGTCCCAAGAATCCCTCCATCCCATCAACTCCAAAATCCCAAAACTTGGAAACCAGGAGGGTTTTTTTTATAAAGTTGTCCCAAACTAGCTTGGAGACGACACTTACTCTGAAATTATATGTGCAATTTAGAATCTGTTTATCATACTTTATATAAATATGTATGTATTTTTATTTAGAGATATTAATGCATTTTATTCCTGAGAGTTTACCAGGTCCCTGCTTGGGGAATGTGCACCATGTTACGAAAATCTAAAGTATACTGGATTTAAAATCACCTCTGGATTTGGATTTGGGGTTTCAGATAAGAGATCATGGACTGTAGTGGTTTTTTTCAAACTTTTTGATTATGATCATGGTATGCAATGTACTTTACTCTCCATCACTCACACACACACACACCCCTGAAACAAAGGTTTTATCAAAGAGTGGGCACCTTTACTAGATACTGTGCATTCTGATATTTTCTACTATTTTTTTCAGAGATGGGATCTTGCTGTGTTGCCCAGACCAGCCTTAAATACCTGAGCTCAAGTGATCCTCTTGCCTCAGCCCCCCAAGTATCTAGGGGTACAGCTACTTTTTTTCGAAGTTGCCAGTGCTGACTTACTGAGTTGACAGCACAGCTTACTAAAGGATCATTCCTGCAGTTTACAAAGCACTGCTGTGGGCCCTGTATTGGGGACCACGGAGAGTAACATAGGGAATTGTACATCAATCAGAAAAAAGAGAGAGGAGATGGGCTCCTGGCAGGGAGGCAACCCCTGTCCCGCCATCCCTATCGCCCACCGACGCCCTCATCCCCAGGCTCGCTACTCTCTGTTGTGGTTTAAACAGTGCTAATTACAGCCACATCCCTCAGTTTCATGGCCATTGTCAGCAGTTTTTCTGCTGGTTTGGGTGCCATGTGGTTCATCTAAGATAATTACCTGTTGCTGGGACTTTTTAAAGGGAGCAGGAAGTTAAGATTATTGTTGAGCCATTTTATAACTTTGAAAAATTATATGCTTTATACATGCGGCGGTTATGGGAAGCCACCATTTGTTTAACCACCCACTTATTGTTATGATGGACATTTTGGTCATCAGTGTCTAAAAACTAGCTTATGTGAAATGTAGTTGGCAGGTGCAAAGTCAGCCTCAGGCCTGGGTGGATCTAGAATACCTAGCTCAGGACTTTCTCTCTAGTTATCAGCTTTGGTTTCCTCTGAACACTGGCTTCATCCTCAGACTAGAAAGGAAAGGGTCTCTTACAGCTCCATGTCTGACTCCTCATGGCTTGTGTTCCAAAGACAAAAAAGACTTCTTTCTCCCAAAGCTCATATAGAAAATTCCAGAGAAGAGTCTTGCTTGAATTGCTTGAACCTATCACTGTACCCTGAAGGATGGCCAGGCCTCAGCCACGTCCCTGCCTCCTAGGGCTAAAGTGGGAATGGTCAAATCTGAACCATATGGGATAGGTCCTCTCATTACCCAAAGAAAGGGAAAAGAAGGCTAAGTAGACTAAAATAATTTCCATTCATAATTAATTTCTAACTCTTTGAGTCTGCTGGAGGGACTGATTTCAGGTTGATAGGGTTTGCATCAAGATGTTATATAAGGCTCTGATCTGTTTATCAGTTTTTGTTCATCAGAGATGGTGTGATGAGTGGAAGTAGGTTAGTCTAAGCCTGACAGCCATTCGGAACTATTTGCTTTGTCAAAATTCCTCCTTTTATTGGATATATATTTTTTCCATTCTTGAGATACTTTGCTAAGAAGAATGTGTTTCAGCTCCATCCAGGTAAACATGAAAGATGTAAAGTCCCCATCTTGTTTTATACCCTCATATTAATTTGAAATAAAAAAATTACTCCTTTATGTCAGATGTGATGGTTCACATCTGTAATCCCAGCTTTTGGGGGGAGCTGGAGCAAGAGGATCACTTTGAGGCCTGGAGTTTAAGACCAACCTGAGCAACACAGTGAGATCCTGTCTCTACAAAAAATTAAAGGAAAAAGATAACTGGGCACAATGGTGTACACCTATTGTCCCAGCTACTCAAGAGGCTGAGGTAGGAAGATCACTTGAGCCCAGCAACTAGAGATTATAGTGAGCTATGCTCATGCTACTGCACTCTAGCCTGGGCAACAGGGTGAGCCCTGTCTCAAAGAGATAAAATCTAAAACTGTTCCTTTGTGTGGGAGCTCTTGCTCCTCCACTCTCCCTAATATGAAGGATCATTTTAGGCAGACCCTTTTCTTGACCTCTCCCAGGACTTAACAGTTACACTCCACCCATTTCATCAGCTGTTTCATCCTCTGGGTTCTGATCCCTGGCCCTGGGAGGCGGGCGTGGAGGTTCAGGGATGGCATTCTTTCCATAGCTGTTATACTGCAGGAGCCAAGAGTTGTGGCTTCCACCCTTGTTTCTCCCGTCAGGCTTCCCTGAGGGTTTCACTGTCTTGAAATCCACAGCATTCCCTGGGATAAGGCAAGGTGTCCCTTCATGTCCTCTGCCTCCCAAGGTGCCATGCCCTGGCTCTGCTCAGCCTTTGGAATTTCCCTGCCGTTTGTACTCCTGATTCCAAAGGCTGGTAAGAGTTCATCTTCATTGCCTCTGCCCACCTCCCTGCCATACCTTAATCACATTATATCCCAGGCTTCGCAAACTGCCTTTTTTTTTTTTTTTTTTTTTTTTTTCTGGATCTTTTCTGACACTTTGCTTTTCATCAGAATGTTTTTGAAGCCCACTCTCTGCATGGGATGTTTTAAGAAGCAAATCTCTGCCCATGTATGGTAGACTCAGATTAATGGAATAAATTCTAGGCTTGGGGCAAGAAGGACCTACTGATTCCGAGCACTGACACTGTGTCACCCTTGGTGGAACCTTGTAGCTTCCTTTGGCTTCAAGTCTGAGGAAGACAATTCCTGCTTCACAGAATGAACTGCAATTATAAGTGCACACTCCCTGGTTCAGGTTTCAGGGTCAAAAAATGTGCCAGGGTAGTCCATTCTCAGTATGCAAGTGAAGGAAACTCAACTCAATCTGGCTTAAACAAAAAATAGGAGGCTTTGGCCAGCATAACTAGGTTATATATGGGGACAGCTAGTTTGAGTCATGGATGAATCCAAGTGCTGAAATGATGCTGTCAGGAAGCTCCAGGCCCTGCTTTCCTTCTTAGCTAGGCTGTTTCTGCACGTAGCCTCTTTCGCTTCTGGCTGACATTCTAGCATCTCGACAACCCAGGGGAAGATGATCCACCCCTTCCTAGTAGCTCTGAGGAGTCTCAAAGGTGACCCTCACTGGCTCAGCTCTGTCCTGCGGCCATCCCTAAGCCAATCACTGTAGCTGGGGAATGGAATGTTCTGATTGATTGGTTCAAGGTCATGTGACTGCCCATGGAGGCTGGTTCTAGGTTCACCCAAACCACAAATACTGATTGTGGGGAAAGGAGGTTTCCCAAAGGAAAAGTGGCTGCCACTAAGAGTAAATAGATGGTGGGGATGGGTGAGGAGCACTGCACAGTGTTCCTTGCTGGGCCAATGCTGGCAACAGTGCTCTAGTTATTGCCCAGAGGAACGTTGCCTGTGGCAGCTCTCCAGGCGGCCAGATCAGGAGCAGGATAGGGCACAGGGCAGACAGGAGGAGGGGTGGAGAAGCAGCAGAAGGACCTGGTGGTCACCTCTCAAATCACAGCCTGGTGCTGGCTCTTGTTCTATCACTCTATGGGCTTTGACCTGTAGAGACCTGGGTTGAGCTATAGAAAGCTTTGAAAACCTTCCCTTGTTCATTCTTAGTCCTCTTGGTTCCTATGAAAGTGATTCCCCGGAAGGCCAAAATTCCACCCGGCTGCAGGGACAGAGTTTAAGACATCTCCAATTGCTTTTTTGGAACTGTCCTACTAAAAGTATAGTGTGTGTTAATGTTTATGGAGACTTTTCTTTATCACTCTTACAGGAGGAAATGGAATTATCTAGCAGCTAACATTTAACTTCGTATAAGCACTTTATGAGGTTATTTTGTGATCTTCACATCAGTCTCATGAAGTAGGTACTATTATGAGCTCCATTACACAATCAAGGAACTGAGGCGTAGAGAAATTAATGAAGCTCCCCAAGGCCACACAGCCAGTATGTGATGAAGCCAAGACTGAACCAAGATTTGGAACTAAGATTTAGGCGGTTTGAGTCTAGAACCCAGTGCATGTGGGAAGGGTGTTCCCCTCAAGGCCAAGAATCCAGGGCAAGAGGAACTCAACTTCCAGAGCACTCCAGCAGTTCAGAGCAAGTGTGAAGGCAAGAGGTGTGCCAGATTCCAGTGGTGTAGGGGACCCAGGAGGCTTTTGTTTCTCCAGCCTAGGTTTCTTGGATCTCTAAGGAAGGGCTTTTGCCTGGTTGTCCAGGGGACACCAAATCAGCCTCCCATACCTCTGGCTGGCTGATTCCAAGGTCAACCAGGAGATTGCTTTAGATTACAAGAGCTGATTTTGACCTTAGAAGCAGAGGCCTGAACAAGATGAAGAGGCCCCCACGGGCACATCAGTCTCATGGCAGGCATTTCATTATTTTTGCCAAATGCTGGAAAGAAACAGTAAATCTGGGTAGTATGGTGACTTTTATCCTTCTATGCATCTTTTTTTATGATGTGCCCTTTTCCTCTAATACAAATACAAGTGAACAGGGACAAACCTAGATCTACAGGCCACATGGAGAGTGGAGTGGCCACTACAAAGATTCTCTTCTCCATGTCACAGCTCAGTGCTCTTCTGTGCTAAGAAAGAGGGGAGGGTAGAAGGAAGGAATGAACAGTTTCCCATAACCCTTCCACCTAAAGATAACTGCTATTATCATTTTCCAGCTTTCCTTTTTCCTAGCAGTCTTTCTTAAACTTTCAATGTGAACTTGAGTGACCCCAACAGCCTCTTGTTCTGAGACTGAAATGGTTTGTGCCAGCTGTGGGACTTGCCATGCAGGGAGACACCCAACTAAACCTTTGTGCCTCCCACCCGCATAACTGGCCGCTGCTGGCTCTGAACAAGGCCACTCTTCTGGCAGATTGCATTTGAGGAATGTCTTAACCGGGCTGGGGAACAAAGGCCTCCTGGGCCCCAAAGCCTCTTTGTCTCGCCTGGGTCCTGGTGGCTTCTGGAACCTCAAGTGTCTCAAGCCTGTCCTCCTGTGCCCCAGGAGCTGCTGGAGTGCCCTGGGGGTCAGGTTCCTTTTACCCTGGGTTTCTGGTCCAGTAGCCATCCCCACACTCTTCCCACCTGAATGCCATCCAGGAGTGAGAGGCCTCATGTCCTCCAGCCCCATCAGCAGCAGGAGCTGCCTCTGGGCGCTCATTACAGAGATGTTAACTAGCCCATGTGAGGACTGGAATTATGGCCCAGGACTGGTGAGCCCCTTGTCCTGGCTTACTAGACTAATCAGTGTAGACCTTTTTAGTAGGAAGAACTTTCATTAGGCTCTGGGTGTGTGTGTGTCTGCCTGGAAGCCTTATGTTCAGCAGTGGTTTTCCAAGTACCGACTTTGAGCTAAGTACTATTAAAGGCACAATAGGGGAGAGTAAGTGAGGAGATGTAGTCCCTCTGCCCACACAGACCTTTCGATTTTGTTTCAGTTTCAGCAAAGGACTTGCCTTTATGGGCCAAATAGAGAGCAATAAAGACGAGGGAATCACTAAGTAATAGCACACATGCTACTGAGCTGGATAGACAGGTAGCGTGCTGGGCAGTCGGAGCCAGAAGGAGGTGGCCCTTGGCAGGTATGGGGTCTTTTCTGCCTCTCTGTGCTCACCTTAATGTCCTTAGCTGTTGCTGTGTGAATTTCCGAAGGGCCCTATCTGGGGAGCTCTGGTTCCAGCTGGCTTCTCAGCTGGGTTGGAATTCGGCTCTTGAAGAGGTTTGTTCAGTTTGTAGAGGTCAGCAGTGAGCAGCGAGTTGTTTTTCCAGTAGTGCAGGCTGCATCCCTGCATCCGGCCCCTCTCCTCAGCTCGCACAGCTAATCGGGGAATGCAGAGGGCAGGCTATTCCTGGGAAAAGTGTTTTAAGTGATGAGACTCAAAGATAGGTGAGAAAAAGCAGATCTTGTGAAAAAATGATGACAAGCTGACCCTTGCAGGTCAGGCTCAGCGGGGAGCAGAGTATTTACAGTGCCAGTAAATGGAGAAAAGCCCGTCTCCCCCTCACCAGTTCTCAGAGATGGAGATAAAGAAAAACTCCTGGAGTATTTAGACTGGAGAAAGTTATTTACATTTCTGGCTCAGTCTCCTGGGGTCCAAGCAGGCAGGACAACTATAGTCTCTTGAAGGCGTAGTCTGTGAATCTTTTGGGGGCTGATTTTCCGTGATAAGAGTTTCCACTTGCTTAAGTAGGATGAAGAGCGGAGTTCAGTGATCTGTAAACATTTAGAATCTTGGTCCTTGATTGTCCCAGAAGGGAAAGGACTTTAGGGGGAAAAAATACTTTCAAGCATATCTGACTTCATGTAACACGTAGGAACCGAGAATGTTCTGCAAGTAAGTCAGAAGTGAGTCCTATAGAATCACTGTGAAAGTTTGTTTCTTAAGGAACTTTACACATCATTTTATTAAAGTAAAAACACATCATAAAGCAAACTGTCACACCTTTGTTTAGCTCAGTGGTTCTTAACCAGGAAAGCTTTTAAGATCACACCCAGAGCAGTAACAGGAGCATGTCTGGGGGTGGATCCAGGCATCGGGATTTTGTTGAAACTTCCCAGGTGATTCCAGGGTGAAGCAAGGGCTGAGAACCAGCACTGTACCTTTTGTGGGCATGTCCCTGAGTGGTCATGTGTTAAGTGGACTTAAAATAGGACATGTCCTTTAATGTCAGGATAAAGTGGCTTTGAGAGCATGACAGCTGGACACTGGCACACGGGAACCAGAAATGCCCAGCAGAGGAGCTGTGCAAACACTTCCTGCATCCCACCATGGAAGGCTACGTAGCAGGAAAAAGGAGCACGCTTCACATCCAGGCACACGGATGACTCTCACGGCCTCATGTTAAGTAAAGGCTGCGTTGCCATGCCCTAGGAGCAGGGAAGGTCTTGCCTATAAAAGGTGCAGAGTAACATTTCTGGATGATGAACATGCTCCATACCTGGATTGTGGGGTTTGTTACCACAGTTGAGGCTGCTTATCAAAACACGAGGAACTGTATGGTAAAATCAGGGGAGCCTATGTAAATTACTGTATATACTCGAGTATATATGGTATATTCCAATAAAAAGGTGGTTTAAAAGAAAAAACTCAGGGCCGCGCCTGTGGCTCAAAGGAGTAGGGCGCTGGCCCCATATGCTGGAGGTGGCGGGTTCAAACCCAGCCTGTGACAACATGATGCTAAGGAGAAGATGCCGGACACACAAGGCCACATGTGTGATTCTGTTTCCATGAAATATCCAGAATAGGCAAATCCATAGGACAGG
The DNA here is from genome assembly GCA_963574355.1 of Loris lydekkerianus. Classification (NCBI taxonomy): domain Eukaryota; kingdom Metazoa; phylum Chordata; class Mammalia; order Primates; family Lorisidae; genus Loris; species Loris lydekkerianus. The sequence continues at coordinate 44,495 of CAUYPK010101517.1, read as the reverse complement.
AAGCAGGTATGTGGGTTGCAGGGGCTGAGGGTGGGGAGGAGCAGTAGTAGGGAGTGGCTGCCTGATGAGTTCCCACTTGAAGTAATAAACTTCTGCACACCCCTGGGTGAAGGTTTCAACTACAATTTGAACTTTACCTTAGAAATGAAAATAATATAACCTAAACAGTTGTACCCGCCTATTAATCTGGAATTAAAAAAAAAATAGTAGCTTATACTTACTGAACACGTGTCTATGATCTCATATGATGTTATCTCCCTACTTCATGGATTCCTACAGAGGCTCAGAGCATTTGGTCACCTGCCCAGATAGATTAAGAAAGAAAGGAAGGTTCTGGAACAAGCTAGTGGGGATGGTTGCACGGCACTGTGAGTGTATTTAATACCACTGAACTGTAAACCTTAAAATGGTATGAATTTTATGTCGTGTGTATTTTACCACCATAAATAAGTGAGAAAAAAAAAATCCTACGTTCTCTGTGTGGACCAGACATGTGGTAGGCACTTTGGTAGAGAACAGCTCGGTGTTTGGCTCTTTGGAGAGGGGGCCTTTACCCTGGGGTCTCCCCCCTCAGGTGCAGTGAAGGAGCGTATTTCCCACCCTCCACTGTGTCTATGGGATGCTGTTGCTTCTCATAGAAATGCCCCCAAGACCCATAAGTTGGGTGGGCCCCCAGCTCTTGGGGTGTGAGGATAATATGCTCAGTAGATTGCTCTTGGGAACTGTTTGGGTGGGGTTGGGGCACGTGTCTTTACACAGAATGACACAGGTCTGCTCGGTTTGACGTGGGAAGGAAAATCATGCTCAATAATGGGCCTTCAGCAAATGCAGCTGAGTAAATAAAAATGTGTGCATCAGAGCAGGGGAACCGTGAAGAGCAGCGTTTTAGGGTTGTTGGGAAGATATTTATGGTTGGGAACCTAGTGATCAAAAAACAAGGCTGCCCGAAGATGAGCGAAGCTGGAGGAGGAGGTCATCTGCAGACAGAGCCTTGCCGTGGCCGAGGGTGATGAATCGCACAGTTGAACCGTCCAGCTTTGCGTGGGCCTTGGAAGTCCTGAACAAGAATCTTATTGATGATTTGTCAGACCCCGAGCAGACAACCCTGAACTTTAACAGAGCCAGGATGGAAAGCTTGCACAAGGGCCTACAGTTTCCAGAATGAACAACACATTTATTTTTCCCTCCCTCCACTGGAGGATGAGGAAGAGGCCAGAATGAAAAGTGTGGGGGTGGGGGCTAGAAAATGTGAGGAGCATGTTCCAGAGCCTCAATGGAACGGCCACATTCCTCCGAGGGACCGCCTGCCCCTCTGAGCCCTGAGGGTTGAAAAATGTCATTGGGGTTGGTGCAAATTGGGGCCCTGCCTTTGTTGATTGTTATTTTCGAGAGCCTGTAGCTGGACCCCAAGAGGGCATGCCTATAGGAGAATTGGCGATGGCCGCCTCCACTATACTTAGCACCTTGTCGGACACCCAAACCCGCAAAGCCTGACTACGACCATAAAGAGCTCATGCCTAGCCCTAGACACGTGCCGAGATGACCATGAATAATTAGTTGTGGCAGCAAAGAACCTAAGGAGGCCATTGGCCATGGCAGCTTCACGGAGAAAGGCCTGGCTGGACCTTGAACCATGATGCGGATCCTGAGAGGAAAGGAAATGACATCCCAGCTGTTTTGACTCTCTCTTATTCCTGGCCCTGTGTTTCTCCTTCACCAAGCACAGCATAGGGGAAAAGGAAGGTATTCCGTATTCACAGCGTCCCTAGCAGAGGGCACCCTGAGTGCTGCTGTCCCCCCAACCTGCTGACCTGCCAGTCCCCTGATGGCAGGGACATGGCTCCCTGGCTCTCCTCGGCCTGCCCAGGCCTGGGTGTCCGATGGTGTTCCACTTCTTAGCCATCCAGGTAGCATCTCCTGCAGTCCCTACATCAGCAGGTCCTGCCGGTTCCACCTGCCCTGAATCTCCTGTCCACGCCCTCTCCACCCTGCCCCACCTTGGGGAGCACGAGAGCCAAGGAACAGAGGCCAGGACTCGGGTACCCCTCCCTGGTTCCTGGGGTACAACTATAGCCAATGGATGGCAGACAGCAACTTTGAATTTGGACATACTTGGGTTTGAACCCCAGTGCCACGACTCACCGGGGGTGTGGCCGTGTTAGGTGTGATTCAGCCTCAGGAGCCCGTTCCCTCAGCTGTGTACTTGCAGGATGAGGACTGGAGATGGATGGTGGGTGCAGCTGATGGCACAGGGCCCAGCCGCTGTGATGCAGTCACACCTTGCTCGTTCTCATCTGTATTAGCATGATCCTCTAACTGGCGTCCCTGCCAGCCCCCTTCTATCTGTCCTTCCCACTGCTGTCAGGCTTATCCCATCGCTGGCCTGCCCACTGCATTGCCCAGAGTCCTCACCATCTGCCTTGTCCCCAACCCGCAGTTCTGGCCACTTCTCCCCTTGAGGCCCCCCCCTACCCCCGCGTGTCCCGACACACAGAGTGGCTCATTGTTTCTTAAACACGCCATGTGCTTTTGGCGCCTGAGTCTTCTGAACACTCTCTGAAATGCCTCTGCCCCTTCCTGGTGGGCTCCCTTGTGCAGCTCAGTGACCAGCTTATGAAGCCTCTCCCGTAACCTCAGGGCTTGCCGCTCCTGCCTTGGAGCATTCCTGGTCCCTGGGGGGACAGAAGACCCCTCTGGGACACCTGTGTCTCCCTAGAGCCAGGCATGAACTTTCCACCCTTTGGCCTGCTTCACACTTCCTCACGGGCGAGAGAAACAGGCTGTTTTCCAGGAACCCTGCAGCTTTTGGGAATGCCTACGGATGTGGAAGGAAAGAGATACTTTCAGTTTATCCTGCTTTTTTTTCTTGTTTCAATTTTCTCTTTTTGTTGGTCCAGAAGTAGCAGCAGAGGGACAGCCTTAGAACATTCAGGGTTTCAGGAAAATGCATCGTGAGACCCCACTTGCCTTATGAGGCCCTTTCTCTTTCCCTTGTCCACGGCGGCTGAGTTCAGGGCTCAGTGCCACTGTCCCTGTATTTATCTTTTTTCTTTCCTCGCTCAACTTCTTTAAGCTCCCCACTCTTTAGCCTGCCTCGCTCCTGCGGCCGGCCCGAATGGCTGTTCAGAACAGAACAAAGCACAACCTAAGACGTTCAGTTCGGGAACCATGTTTTATTCCTTTAAATCCTTCTGTGGGGCCAGCATAGGTGGACTCTGAATAAACAAATGCTTGTCAGCTTAATAGTAAATATGTGTCTGTAGACGGTCAGAGCCCACATTCCTGAAGTCGGAGTGTGGCCCCTTCTGGCTTTATCTCAGGTGAGAGCTGTAATTTTCCTGGCATCACAGGCCCTCCATTTCCTTCTTTAATTTAATTCCCCTTACCTCTGCCTCAGCTCCACCTCAGGGCCATCTCCAGTTCAGTAGCACCACTGCCTTAGACAAGGGCAGGGTGACACTGGCCCTCTGTGAGCCAGTCTGGTCATAGCAGAGCATGGGGCTAAGACCTCTGGCTCCAGCTGAGAAGCTCTGGGGCAGAAGGCAAGAGCCCCTACCCGACAAGGGCGACAGGGTAGTCTTCTCTGGGTGCGTCCTGTCATGGTGACGGATCACCCTTGATCGCCCTCTGCCAGAGGCTCCTGTGGCCCATCCTTCTTGGGCAATCATTGGACCACCTAGAAGAGCTTGGTCTCCTCCCTGCACTCTGGTGTGCCCTTCTCCTACCCTCTCTCCCCTCTGGGGGTTTGCAAATATGTTGAGTGTGCGTGTGCGTCTGGCCAACCATGCCGGGGAGACACCTGGGTGGGTCTGGGGTGAATGCACACGCGTGCAGACTTCCCAAACACTCGCGCTGCAATGACACAGATGAAGAGGTGCCCGTGCAGACAAGGGGCTCGCTCTGGCCTGAGCAGAGGGGTCACGAGGAAAGCAGAGGCCATCAAGCTTCCAGATAGTGTGCAAGCTCCTGGGGTCCAAGTGTTAGGACAGCTAGTTCATGTAGTAAACTTCAGGAGCTGGTTTCACTAGACCATTTGGGGGAAGAATTCTTTAGTTTCCCAGAGTTGTTACAGTATTACATAAACCAGAAAAGCAGGGACAGATCCTTTCTCCATAGCTCATCCGTTGTAATATTTTGGCTGGATAAAACCTGCCAAATACCTGGATTTTTCGTGTACTTCTCTTTAGTCCTGATCCAGGCCAGTAATTAATTTTTTTATAAGCTGGCCAGGAGGGTTCTTTCCCGTATAAAAGTAAGCAGATGGATTTGCTTTGCTTTCATTCATTAAGTCAGTCAACATTGGGATGGACCCTGGAAATGGAATCAAGACACAGAGCCTGTCCTTGACGCTAATAACAGCTAAATGGTAACACAGACTGCTACGGTATTGTCATCAGAGCTGTGTGTTATTTCTTGTTGCTGCTGTAACAAACTACCGACTTCAGTGACTTAAAGCACCACAAGTTCATTAACTCACAGTTCCAGAGATGAGAATCTAAAAGGGCCCCATAGGGATCTGTTGCTTCTGCACGTTGTAGGGAAGAATCCATTTCCTTGTCTTTTCCAGATTCTGTCTCAAAGCCAACATCGTGGCATCTTCTCTCTCTGCCTCTTGCCATCCTGCCCTCCTTTTGGGGGGCACATGTGAATAATTTGGGGTATTCTTATTCATATCTTTTGCCATGTAAAGTAGCACATTCACAGGCTCTGGGGGGGGAGGGTCATGGGCATCTCTGGGGGCCACTGTTCAACCCATCATAGGGGCCAGTGCTGGTAATGTGGGATTATCTGTTAAAAGAGCCTCGCTGTCCCAGAGGACCCAAGAAGGCATCTCAGGAGGAATGTTATCTAGACCAAAAGCTGAGGCCTGAGTGGGATTTCGCCAGGGGAAGACTGTGATGGTGTGAAGGTCAGAGGAGTGAGGGGCACAGTGGCTGGGCTGTAGAGCATGTTGACGAAGGTGTCTGGGTGACGCTGGAGCTATCTGTGGGGCTTTGGAGGCCAGCTGAGGCCAGGTCCCGAGTCTGGGGAACTAGGAACAGCTTTTAATCATGGGCACCCTGTGAACAGATTCATGTTTTAGAAAGCCATGCAGCCAAGCCAACATCAGTCTTAGAATCATAGGATTTTAGAGCTGGAGGGAACATTATATGGCTTTGACCTAATGACGTAAGGTTAAATAACAGGTCCAGCATCACCCAGAGAGAATCAAGATGAGAATAACCCTGATTGTAACCACTTCTCCAGGAGCAAAGCAGGACAGCGGGTGGGAAGGCAGTTAGAAGCTGGGTTTTCTTAGTTTTTCCATGAGAGCCCTGAGAGGCAGACATTTGTGATGGAGCAGATACAGTCAGCACATTGGGACAGCATGTCCACTGTCACTCCCCCAGCAAGCGGACACCCTGGGGCTTCTGTGGAGGTCATCCTTCTCAAATCCCCAGGCCTGTTCTCTCTCCCGGTGCCTCACCAAACCCTGCCCCCTGGGGCCAGAGGGGGCACAGTGGGACTCTGCAGGGTTGGGAGGTGTATCCAAGTGGGGGCTTTGGAGAGAAGAGGCCACATTGAGGTGTCTCTTGTCTGTGTCTCTAGCCCTGGAGCAGCTGCTGACAGAGCTGGACAATTTCCTCAAGATCCTGGACCAGGAGAACCTGAGCAGCACAGCTGTGGTGAAGAAGAGCTGCCTGGCTGAGCTCCTCCGGGTCTACACCAAAAGCAGCAGTAAGTGTGGGCTTGGGCTGTGGAGAGGGGGCCACGGCCGCGAAGAGGGGACTGTGTCAGCCAGCCAGGGTCACTGTCACCACGGGCCACGGAGAGGGGACTGTGTCAGCCAGCCAGGGTCGCTGTCACCACGGGCCACAGAGAGGGGAGTGTGTCAGCCAGCCAGGGTTGCTGTCACCACGGGCCGCGGAGAGGGGAGTGTGTCAGCCAGCCAGGGTCGCTGTCACCATGCACCATGGACCTGGCGTCCTAAACAACATACTTTTATTTCTCACACTTTTGTCACAGTGTTGGCAGGTTTGGTCTCATCTGAGGCCTCACTGTCTTCTCCTAGAGTCCTCACATGGTCGTCCTCCCGTATATGTCTGTGTCGTAGTGTCCTAATCTCTTTTTTTGTTTGTTTTATTTTTGAGACAAGTATATCTCTCTCTCCCCTCCCCTCCCCTCCCCTCCCTTCCTCTTCTCTCCTCTCCTCTCCCTTTCCCCAGGCTGAGTGCAGTGGCATCATCATCTCTCACGACAGCTTCAAACTCTTGGTCTCAAACTATCCTCAGCTTCCCGAGTAGCTGGGATTACAGGCCCACGACACCACAGCCAGCTCATTTTTAAATACTTTGTAGAGACTGGGTATCACTGTGTTGTCCAGGCTTGTCTTAAACTCCTCCAGCTTTGGCCTTCCAGGATTCCAGGATTAAGGTGTTAGCCACAGTCTGGACTTAACCTCTTCTTCTTGTAAGGATACCGGCCATATTAGATCAGGCCCCCTGCCACGAGCTCATTTTAACTTAGTTACCTGTTTAAAGACCCTAATTCTAAATATATCTCAGTTATATTCTGAGATACTAAGGTCTAGGATTTGGCATGAATTTGCAGGGGACAAAATTTAGCCTATAACAATGGTGCAAGGGTGTGACCTAACTGGAGTGGGAGCCACAGAAATCTATGACTGCTCAACCCAGCAGCTTATGAGTGAAGTTTTATCATTTATTTCATTTTTTTATTTCTTGAGACCGAGTCTCAATCTGTCACCCTGAGTAGAGCACCATGGCGTCATAGTAGCTCACAGCAACCTCAGACTCTTGGGCTCAAGTGATCCTCTTGCTCAGCTTCCCGAGTAGTTGGGACTACAGGTGACCACCATGACACCCAGCTAATTTTTCTATTTTTAGTAGAGACAGGGTTTCACTCTTGCTTAAGCTGGTCTTGAACTCCTGAGCTTAAGCAGTCCACCTGCCTTGGCCTCCCAGAGTGGTAGGATTACAGGCGTGAGCCGCTGCACCTGGTACAAGTGAGGTTTTTTTTTTTTTTTTTTTTTTAATTCAATCATAGCTGTGTACGTTAATGTGATCATGGGGCACCATACACTGGTTTTATAGACCATTTGACATATTTTCATCACACTGGTTAACATAGCCTTCCTGGCATTTTCTTAGTTATTGTGTTAAGACATTTATATTCTGTACTTACTAAGTTTTGCATGGACCCGTGTAAGATGCACCGTAGGTGGTAATCCCACCAATCACCCTCCCTTCGCCCATCCTCCCTCCCTCCCCTCCCTCTCCCCCTTCCCTGTATTCTTAGGTTATAACTGGGTTATAGCTTTCATATGAAAGCCATAAATTAGTTTCATAGTAGGGCTGAGTACACTGTATACTTTTCTTCCATTCTTGAGATACTTTACTACGAAGAATATGTTCCAGCTCCATCCATGTAAACATGAAAGAGGTAAAATCTTTTGTGAACTTTTTCAATGTTTTGATCCACTCCTCTGAGTATATTCCCTTTGTGCTCCCAGATTCTAAGTCAGAGACAAGGCAGTGTCTTGTGGACAGGTACCTCTGATCCTCACAGGCACCTCACCCTCAAGGCAGTGAGCTCTGGGTAGGGATTCAGGAACTCTAGGTCAATCCCAGGTTTTGGCATGAGCAGATCTGGTCCTGCGTCCAGCCTCAGTCTCCCCATTTGTGTGGTGGAGATGTTGACGCCTCTTTGTCATTGCCCAGCTCCTTCCCTGGATTGGGTGTTTCCTCCCAGGGCTCAGTGCACAGGGTCAGGGAGAGGGGAAGCCTTGCGTGATGTGATCCATGTCCCTAGCGACTCAGCTGGGTGTGGAGGCGCCCCCCTCCCCTATCTGCTCCGGGCTACTGCCTGACTGCCCCTGAAAAGAAGGCTTACTTCTGTCTGGAAAGCCCTGAGGCAGCGGATTTCGCTGTGAGTAAGCAATTCCAGGGGCATTAAGGGGATGCAGGCTTGTCTGGAGAGCATAATACCAGCCTGGGTTAGATTCAAATGGAGGAGGAAGCTCTGGCTTTCTCAGAGGCCAGGCACGCAGCCCCGATATTAAATCCTGCAAAAGAATGTCTTCATCTTTATGGATGGAGGAAGATGCAGATGCTTGTAAAAGGAACTGGGGACAGCAAAGCCAGGTCCAGGAAATCCCCTGCATCCTGGCTGGAGATCTGGGCCCTCCACCCCACAGCAACCTCTAGGTGACCTTGGATGAGTTGAATATGAGTGCCAGATCCCTTTTCATTTCTTTCGTATTAATATTCACGGCAAGGAGAGAATGTAACAGATACCAACATCTGCTACTTCCCCATTCACAGATTGCACACATTTTGCTTCATTTAATCTGTAACCACTTTACAGATGAGGAAACCAAGGCTCACAGAGGTATCTGACCCTGGCCCAGATGGCGCTGCTAGCAAGAGTCACAGCTAGGCCTCTGGTCAAATAATGTTCATGCTAGGAAGCCTTCTTGCACTGCAATTGTGCCCACCTCTCACTTGAGGACACTGACCTCCCTCCAAGACAATCTGTGTGTCTATTTGTCCTCCATGAGTGGGACCACATGAGCTTTTGAGGGGCAGGGGCTCCAAGCGCCCACTTCCATCCTCTTAGCTCTTAGCAGGAGGTGAGCCACAGAGTAGGCTGACAGTAATGTCACTGAGGGAGTGAATGGGTGAATGCTCCCCACACCCCACAGACCTGGAATTCTGATGAGCAGAAAGATAATCACAATGACAGCAGCTAAAATTTGCATCTTGCTTATCAGCACTTTGGCACCGGGGGCAGTTTTGCAGCAACCTAAGGCACCAACCATTATTTCCATTAAGTGGACCAGAAGACTGAGTTCACACAAGCTACAGCGCTCACTCAAACCTCTTTTTCAAGGTGAAAAGGGTGGAGAAAAACCTCACATCCAACCTGTTTAATTCCAAACCCTCAGTGTTCACATAACATTTGCGAGGAATTACTAATCAATATAACAAACACTCACACAACTCTGAGTGCCAGGCAGTGCTCTAAACTGAGCTACAAACATCACTTTTCTCATTCTTAAAGTGACACAATCAGGAGTATACTGCTAGGATCGCTCCATGCACATCTAGGGAAACTGAGGCACAGACGTGCTCAGGAACTTGATTTAGGCCACACAGCTGCAACATGGCAGAGGTGGGAGTTTCCAGGAAGTCGAGCTCTTACATGCACTGTTTGGCTACACAGCCTCTCCTTAAGAGAGACTATTAATAAGTCTCTGTGCTCTGCAAGACCCTGGGCTTCACTTTATTTAATCCTCATGCAGCTCTGAGGACATCTTAGCACCCCTGTGTGACATTCAGAGCCACGGAGGTGGTAAGCGGTGGGGTGGGGTTTGAATCCAGGTCTGTGGGTTCCAGAGTGTGGGCGTTTTCCCTCCTGGGGCTCTGCGGCTGCTTCCTGCGAGTTTTGCAGTGGTCTGGGGCTGTGTCTGCCACTGCTGCTCATATCCCTTGGTTGTGGTTAGATGTGCTGGGATGAAGATGAGGCTGGGGTCCCTGTGAAACTGAAGTTTCTGAATTAGGAGAATGAAGCCATAGCCTTTAACCCAGTGGAACAGTGGGAGAAGGGTGAGGAGTTGCCAAACCTTATGGGCAGTTGGGGCTCCTCTGGTGGCAGGAGGGTGGGATGACTCCATTTGAAGGTGAAGGTAAAAGGAGGTTGGGTGGGGTCCCAGTTCACTGGGCTCATTATCCCTAGAAGCAGGGCTGGTTTTATGGCTCCATAGTTGGAAGGAGGGGCTGGGTGTGGCTGTATGCTGTGCTGTTGCCATCGTGAAACTCTCGGATAATTTTTACCAAGGTGACCTGGCATTCTGTTTTGAACTGGGCCCCACAACGTATGTAGCCGGTCCTCCCTGTCAGGGAGGCCTCTTCATGGGGTTGCTCATTGAAATCGACTGTGTGGTTTCCTTATGCCAGGCACACTTTTTCTGGCCAGGCCAGCTGCATTTGAGAAGATTGAGCCCAGAGGGTGACCGTGGAGCCAGGGTGGGGGCTGGGCAGCCACGAGCACCAGTGGTGGTGGGAGAATGGGGATTCTGGTCTAAGACGAAACATCCCTGTGTTTCTGCAGCTTAACCAGGTGAAGGTAGGATAGGAGCCACAGGGCAGGTGTGCAGACAATGGGTCTGCTGCTATGGACACTGGGAGGCCCTCCAGACGGAAGTGTGCTGCACTCAAAATGCATCTCACTACCACAGTCTTGTCCCTTTGTCTTTGCTTTTGTCACCTCTCTGTTCCTAGGACTCAGTTTCTTTATCTTTAATTGGGGAGAGAAGAATGGCATTAAATATTTGGATGAAAATTCAGCTGAGTGCTCACCTGACCAATAGTGATATAGAACTGCCTAAGAGGAAAGCACAATTCACTAAAAAGTTTAATTGCAGACATTACACATCTGAATATGAAAAGCAAATCATGTGATGAAGACTGTGATATTCCTGCAAGTTTTGCAGTGGTCTGGGGCTGTGCACACACGGCACATCTTGAAGAAAATAAACTGGATGTGGAAATATATGTGCATGCTTTACTGTAGGCAAATACAAATGGATTTGTATTTATGGATTAAATATCTAGTTTAAAAAAAAAGTAATATAAAAAATGTTAGAACTAAAAATAGGACCTTTAGGATAGGGTTGTCTTTCTTAAGGAAGAAAGATATATCTAGTAGCCATAAAGAAAAGATCATCAGATTCAATTATATAAAAAAATTTCAAATTAGGTATGGCCACAGGTAACATAAAGAAAGGTAGAAGACAAAAGTGGCTTTCTGAGATGGTACAGGTGGTAAAAGTCTTCGTGGAAAGGGAAACATTCCACTCTGCACTGCCCAATATGGTAGCTGCTGGCCATGTGTAGCTATGGAGTTCAGGAAGTGAAGCTAGTGAGACTCTACAAAATAATTTTAAGTTGATTTAATTTAAGTCACTTTAGATGTGTATAGCCACAGGTGGCTGGTGGCTGCCATATTGGCCAGCATGTGCCTCAGAGAAAATAACCTGAAAGTTATATGACTGACAAAGGGTAATACCCTAACTAATAAAACTCCTACAAATTGATAAGAAAAAAGACACAGAGCCCAGAAGGAAAAACAAAAAACCAAACAAACAAACAAAAAAAAACTGGATAAAGGATATAAAGAGGAAATTCCTAAAAGAGGAGAAATGTGAATGGAAAATGAACTACATTAGCAATCAGGAAAATGCAGGTGAAGATAAAGCCAATGTTTGTACATCACACTGACAGAGTCTAAGAAATCAGTAAGTCACACCAGGGCAGTTATAGGGTGTGAAGAAATGGGAAGTCATATATCACTGCTAGGAACATAAATTGCTATGGGCTTTGTGGAAATTGTGCACACCTTTGATGCAAAGCATCAATACCCAAGGATCACATTTAATACATTATATGACTATAACAGCCCCCAACTTGAAAAGCCTCAATATCCATCAATTAGAGAACTGGGGAGGAGCTAGTCATTGTTCTTTTCTTTAGAAATATGCCCACGTGGATCTGATGACCAGGTTTAAGACCAACAGAATTAGATGTACTATGAACAAATTACCCAATTTTCTCTTGACCATTTAGGTTGTTTTCAGATTTTTGCTGTTTTGAAGAATACTTTTGTGGTGAAATCATGGCACACGTCTTTAATTCCTTCCTTAGGATTCAATTTCTAAAAGCAAAGTTGCTGGCTTTATGGGTATGTATATTTATTTTTGAGAGTTTTTATTACCGATTTGTCCTCTTCTGACTTATTTTAGCTAACTTTTGTTTCTTCATTGTCCCTACTATCTATTTCTGTGTAACTAACCGAGGTTAAATTTAGTGCCTTAAATGACAATATTCATTTCTTTTACTCACAATGCTGCAGTTTAGGCAGGGGTTGGTGGGAATAGCTTGTCCATGCTCTGCAGCGTTAGCTAGTGTGGTTCATCTCAGGGCTAAAACTTTCAAGAGTTTATAAACTTTCAAGAGTTTCCATGACTGGAAAGTTGGTGCTGGCTATCCGTTGAGAGTTCACCTGGGTTGAACGTTTATATATAAGTTCATCATGCAGCTGCTTGAGTTTCCTCATAGCATGGTGGCTGAGTTCCAAGAACCAGTATACCAGATGTATTAGGAAGAATATCTATCATTTTCCAATAACTCAGCTTTGAAAGTAAAAAAAAAACAACATCTTTTATTATACTCACAAAGCCAAATCTAAAAGCAGGAAAACACAGACCTGGTTTCATCATGAGAAGAATGCCAAAATAACAGAGTTAGAGGATCATGTGGGAAGGAAGATATTGTCACATTCATCCTTGGAGAATATAATCTGCCAAACACTAAACTTGGCAGCCAAGTTTTACAACTTTTCTATAGAGCCTGGATTCTGGTATATATTTTTTCCACTTAAATGAATTTAGATTATTAAAATCTAAGCCTATGCCAAACATTCATATATTCAACAAAGATTTTAAGAACGTCAGCAGTTCTGAGTTAGAATAGGCAACCCTCTATCCAAGGCTTTCCAACATTCTTTCCTGTCATGGCACAAGTAGAAAATGACACTTGTCTTTCACAGTGGGAGTAAACTGGAAGAAATTTTGGGACATCTTTGGGGCTAAGTGAAAAAATTCATTGTGTTTTCTCTGTAGTATGTAATTAGGATGAGCAAAATAATAGAACATATTAGGGAAAATATTAAATACTGAATTTGTACTAAATATGGAAAATTATTTTTAAATTACTTAATGAAAAACTTGAGTTTGCATCCATCTTTTATTTTTTTTTTTCTGGTATCAGGTTTTATACCTGAAATGGTTACATGTATTTTCCTGGTCAAAATTTTTAAACTCAATACATACTGACGGTAATTTTCACACTCAAGTGAGTGAAAACATTTAAGAATGATTTTTGTCATTCAAAATTATGTTTTAAGGAATAAAACAGTCCTTTCTTTTCTTCCCTTGGCACTTGTACTATTGACATTTCTTTGGATAATGTGAATGTATTTTATAGCCAGTTAATTTCTCTATGTCAAGATTTTGGAAATAATCACAAAAGTCTACTTTGTAAATGTGTACATAGCTGGTAGAATAGTCACCCTGTGGAAAGCAAGGATGCTACAAAAAGCTCACCACTAAGGACGTAGGCTATGCAAAGTCAATGTCTTTTTGTCAGACAGAAAAGTGGGATGACCCCAAGTTGAGTTCCTTGTTTCCCTAATTCTGAAAGCCATGCCCAATCTTTCTTGCAAACAGCTGTGCTTGCAAAAGTTAAAAAGCAGAAGTGCAGTCTAGCAATTGCACACTAGAGGGTGGACACTGGAAGCTTTGATTCTGTGTGGTCTGGAGGCCACAGTTTACTCTAGCCAGGCTTCCATTAGCTCAGTCATATGCTGAAGATCACAGGCGTCTCATAGCACAGTCATCTCCAATTCTCTGAAGCCTCAGCTGAGATCCTAGGCACGTTTGTATTCATGGGAATATGAGAGAGAAAAATGGTGCTTATCTTTTAGAGGGTTCATTCATCCATCCCCTCATCCACTCATTCATCTGTTTATTCAGCCATTCTATTATTCATCCAGCCATTCATTCAAGAAGCATTTTCTGAACAGCTAGCAAAGAGGTGGGTCCTTGCTGGTGCTGGGGAGAGGAGAGAGCATGAACCCTCCCTGGCTTTGAGACTCTCATGGTTTGGGGTAGGATGCCTCATAAGCAGCCAGTGACTACATAGTGTGATAACCACTGCAGGAAAGAGAAGCTGTGGGACTATTAGAGCTTAGAGAAGAATACTGGCCACACACTTGAGGCTGGACAAAAGGTGCCTTGGCATGAAGACAGCCCACTGTCTCTGAACTTCTCTCCATGGGTCCTATGCAGTGAGGCCCAACCACTGCTCACATGGCAGGTGATTAGCAACTTTCATGGAATGGAGAGACAGAATACCCTTCTGCAGAGAGAATGCCCCATTCCTCTGCATGTACCCAGCTTCTCTCTCCCTCCCCATCACCAGGATTCAACTCTAGGCCCCCAGCCTGGCATTCCTGTTTGTCCTATATAACCCCAGCTGACCCAAGCAGTGAGGCCTCACTGGGCTCTGCTGTGTAGCCTTATCTCTGGTTCCATCTGAGGATGCTGATCATAAGTCTTACCTTCCTGCCTTCAGTCTTTGGAAAGCCTCAGCCCAGTGGTTGGAATCAGCATCCCTGGTTTATTAAGTAGTTGTAACCCATTAAGGCATGAATAGGAAAGGAGTTGTTCTGTGCCCCCGGCCTCCAAAACTACCCCAAGTACTGTTACATGCTTTGGGTGGCAGGTCCCCTAAGGATGTTGTGGCCTATTACAGAAAGGGAAGTCACTTCTCATTGTGAAGAACTCAGCCTGAGCCTTTCCAAATGTTGCTCTCACACTTATGTAAAGCTGTTCTCTTTTCCCCCAGAGAAGGTGAGGCTGGGTGCATTCCTGGTTGGGAATGGAGTCTGGAAGCTGGATTGGGGTGAGGGTGGAGTGTGGGGGTCTGCTTTCACTGCTCATCCCCATCCTGTCACACCCCCTCTGGATCCTCATCACAGTCATCACTTTGCCCTGCCAGGACTGCCAAGCCACCAACTGTGGCTGGATGGGACCCATTTTGTCTTGGAGACTGGTGGTCAGTGGGGATGGCCTTGACATCTTGTCTTCCTGGCTGTGGCCCCTTTCTCCAGAGAGCCCTTCCAAGCTCTGGTCAGGGGGTAGATGGAAGTCTGGAGATTAAGCTGATGTCTAACCAGGGGACCAACTCTACTTTTTTCATTTTGAAAGCATTCCCCAAATTTAAATGTTTTCTTGGAGCCTCCTTTTCCTTACAGAGGAGAGACACCCTGTTTCCCACCCCCACAGGGAAGAGGAAGATGAATTCTCCCTTCTCACAAATACAGCATGTCCCCATGTCCTATCCTCCCCTTTGTCCATGGGGCTGGGGTGGACGATTGTAGGGCCAGGTCTCCCACCTGGCATCTCTAAGTCGGCTCTGCTGCCTGGCAACTGACCCTAGTGTTGGTGGTATTATGGACTTCAAATGTGGGGCAGTTGCTGCCTTTTATCCTTAGGAGAGGGCTTTAGTTGACATTTCAGGGCAACAAGAACACACTAACATGGTGTCCTGTGACATTAGAACTCCTGCCTGGGTGTCTCATGCTAACAGTTTGGGCTCCTTTAAAACACTAGTCTTGGATTCCCATCCAAGTATGTTAACACTGTGATTGAGTAAGTGAGGTGAAAGTTTTGTTAATTAGTAGGATGTAAGCACACCAATTTGTACAAATAATCAGCACATTGAATCCCACACAGACATAAATGTATTCATGATCTATGTATATATGGCTTAACAAAAAAAATAAAATATAATACTAGTCTTGAGATATTTGTCCCAAAGTTGTTTAGAGGAGGGACTATACTCTAATGGGGCAAGGGCAGAGAAGGAGAGTGGTTAGAGCTGCAACCTCATCTCTTTTGCACCCCACAATTAACTCTGCATATGCTCCATTAGCAAAGTATAGCTGTGCAGTCAAGGACCCCAGTCCTTGGCGGGCAGGGATCCAGGTGCAGTCAGCTTGAGTCCTGCTGCTCACAAAATGGCAAGGCAGCCTGGTCCTCAACTTCACTAGGGCCACATGGGTGTTCTGAAGTGTCCTGTCCATCCAAACTTTGGGCTTCTGGCTCATTCTAGTGCTGGGAAGGCTCTCTGGGTGGTCTCAGGGTCTCTGCTTCCCCATCTAAAGAACATATTGAGTTGGGTGATTTTCCAAAGCCTATGGCCCAAGCCCTGAGGCTCCAAGACTCTGGGCTTCTCCCTTGGTTTCCCTGCTTTCAAATGCAGCCACCTTGGTTGGGCCATGTTCATTGCCCCAGACCTTGGTCCACTCTCCCCTGGAGGCTTCTATGGCTCCTCATTCACCTATAGAAACAGCTGCACTGAGTGTGCCTATGGCCTGGCTTCGCACATGTCTGCATCCTCACCCCTGATGTTCTTGCCCTCTGGGGCAGGGCTTAGAGGACCAGCCCCCTCCTCCTCTCTGTATGCTCCATGTCTAAACCTGACCCTCAGACACCATTAGCTGATGACCCAGAGAAGTGTGACCATCCACTCTCCAGGCCTGAATCAGGTCTGTTTGCAGGAGAAGCTTGTGATGGATCAGGGCTACTCCCTGCACTGGGGGCAGCTGTATTGGGTGTTCAGCTCAAAACTAAAGAACATGTCTGTTTCAACCTGTCCAACAGCTTGGCCTGCATCCCTTGCTTTTCTGTGTCATGGGATTGTGTTGTTACCATTCTGGGACAGCAGGCATTCTAGATGACACTCTGCAGCATCTCTCATCACAGGATGCTCTTTGGTGATTCACCACAATCAGAGTTGCAATTCTTCAGCCTTCCTGTTTGCACTATTAGGAGCTACTGAGTGTGGAGTTCCCCATCTCTATTGACATGACAGGTGTCTGTGCTCCTGCAGAGTTCCTGTGCCAAGTTCTGTAGCTTTTGGTTCTAACTGGCCAGGGCTGGGAGTCTCAGCAGCTTCCTGATCATCTAGGAGACCCCAGCAGGCAAATCCCTCTGAACTGGGGGTGAATTATTAACACCTTGGCAGGCTCAAGTTGCTCATTAATTCTGGTCAAGAGGCCTGCTGGTTATTATGAGATTTGCCATGTTATGATGATGGGAAGGTCCTGAATTTGGAAGCCATGGTGAGTGATGCTGAAATACCCTGGGAAAATTTTTGCCTTTCAGCTGGATCCAAAATCTTGCTTTGTCCCTTCTCATGATGCTGGTGACTATCTTGAGGTCACCAGAGTATTAAAAGTCTGAGAGTCCAACTGACTGCTAACTTCCCTGCATTTAACTGGGGGGTCTAGGTAGAGAGGACTGTTGCTGTTGTGGTAAGACCCTCCTCTGCCCCATCCTCCTTCCTTCTATCACTCCTTTCTTCCCTCTTCCCTTGACCTCCTTTGGGATGGCACACCTACCCCAGAGAGTGGTGTTTCCTGTTTGCTGTTTTGTAGTTGCAGTGCCAAATGTTCTACAGCATCCAGATGTGCGGACTTGCTAAAGGAGCCTCTTGAATCAACTATGCATAAGAAGTATTTTCCTTGACCTCCTGTAAACCTCATGGATGCTGAGAGTGTGCTGTGGAGTTTAGTCCTCCCAGTCTGGGCCCTGGTAGAAGGAAGAATTAATTTGGCAACCTCTGGTCCCAAGTTCCCCTTCTTCTCTCTAGCACTCTCCCTCTTACCCCATGCCCATGATTCCTGCCAGCCTCAGGACCTGTGGGAGCCCTGCCAGCCCTGAGTGCCTCCTCTTTAATGATCTGCGGGGTTGCTATGACAACAAGAGATTGTTTTAACCATGAAAGCTGTGCTTTCATTAAGCTCCTTTTGGAGACTGCTCAAGCTGAAAGTCTGCAAGCTGCATCCTTAGGCAAGGCCCATAACATCATTTTCTAGGTGAGACTCAACATTGCAAACTATCAGCCAGAGTTTCTGCGGAAAGCCACATGGACAGTGGGCCTTTCCTTTTGGAGTGGGATGGGGGACATCTGGGAACATTTCAGTTCACCCAGTAGCTTCTCTAGGATCCATTTAATGACTCAGCATACAGCAAGTGCCCTATTGATGTGGGGTGAGTTGAATGGGCCAGCCTTGAATACCAGCCTGCCTTCTCCTCTAATTTCCTGTAAGGGAGTGGGGTTCCTCTACCCTTATTAGTCCTCTCAGTGCCACTGACTGAGCCAGGCACTAGAGTAGGGGCCACTAGGAAACTGGTGGAAATCCTACTCTCCACTCAATGGTCTGCACATAAGGCCAAACATTTCAGGAGGTTCCAGAGAGACCACAATTTCACTGAGACCCTCCCCTCTTCAGAATATTCCATGACCTCCACCCATCACAGGAGAAGGTCTCACCTCCTCACCTTGACAAGAAAGCCTCTTCAAACATTGGACTATTTTTTATCCCTTAATTTTCATTTTTATTGAAGATTAATGTTTATACATAACCACACTAATGTATCAATGTTATAAGCTGTAGACAGCTTAATGAGCTCATATGTCTGTATAAAACTTACATTCTTACATGTCTACATGCCCACATCGCTGCCCCCCAGGTCAAGATAAATTCTGAGGGCCAGGCTAAACATGTACTTTGGAGTATATGCTACCCTCCCCTTGCTTATTAATTAGGCCTGAAAGTGATGTGGCTAGGGGCTATATTGCTTATAGCCTATTCTGGATTAGTTTTGTATGTTTTTAAAAATAGTGCTAAAAAACATATAAGGTCCTGAATTCATCCTAGAAAAAGTGCTATATACCTCACTGCTGAATATCACTATGGTCACCTTCAAAGTGCTCCCCTTGGGAAGCTACACACTAAAGCCAGTGCCCAGACCATTCTTCAAAGCAATTTTGCAACTTTTTTTCTGGAATGGCCATCAGAGCTATTGTCACAAGGCACAAAAAAAAACACACAACAATGATAATGAATGCCACTTAGCAAGACATCTCCACATGTCCACACGAACACAGCTGTGAGACCCTGATACACAAGGTTATGAAACCTCACCAAGTTGTTTGTGAAGGGTGGCCAAGTTTTGAAGTTATTAATTATCAGACCTTGTACAAAGGTACTGGGGTCAGTTCATAGCGTCCCTAGGGGGAACATTTTGAAGGTGACCATTATGATATTGAGCAATGAGTTCACAAACTTAATTGTCTAACCTCACATAATGTGAAATCTATCCTCTTGAACTTCGCAGAATAGTTAACCACAAGCATAAGGTTGCACAGCAGTCTCTCAAGTTCTTTCTTCTTTGTGACTGAAGCTCTGTCCCAACTGAACAGTAATTCCACATGTTCATGTCCCCGCAGCCCTTGGCAACCACCATTCCACTCTTCGCTTCTATGGGTTTGACAACTGTAGAGGCCTCACTTAGTGGAATGCAGCAGTATTTGTTCTTCTGTGAGCAGCTTGTTTTACTGAGCATAACGTCCTCCAGGTTCAATCATGTTGTTACAAGTGGCGGCATTTCCTTCTGTTGAGATGGGATAACATTCCTTTGTGTGTATATAGACTCCTGGATTTTTAATCCACTCATTGACTGTTTCTACCTCTTGCCTGCTGTACAATGAATACAAGAATGAAGATACCCCTTTGAGATCCTCTTTTCATTTATTTTGGATAAATACTGAGATGTGGGATTGCTGGATCATATGGTAGTTCTATTTTTAATTTTTTGAGGGGTCTCCATACCATTTACCATAATGGCTGTACCAATTGCATTACTGACAATTCTTTTTTTTTTTTTTTTTTTTTTTTTCAGTTTCTGGCCGGGGCTGGGTTTAAACACACCACCTCTGGCATATGGGGCTGGTGCCCTACTCCTTTGAGCCACAGGCACCGCCCCCTGACAATTTTTAACAATACTTTTTATTGTTATTTTCTATTTTTTAAATAAAAAATGAGATGGTATCTCATGGTTTTGACTTGCATTTTCCTGATGATTAGGGGATTTCATATACTTGTTGATCATTTGTATATATTCTTTAGAGAAATGTCTATTCTGGTCCTGTGCTCATTTATTTTATTTATTTATTTTTGAAACAGAGTCTCATTATGTCACCCTTGGTAGAGTGCCATGGTGTCACAGCTCACAGCAACCTCAAATGGGCTTGGGCTTTAGTGATTCTTTTCCTTCAGCCTCCCAAGTAACTGGGACTGCAGGTGCCTGCCATAACACCTGGCTATTGTTTTGTTGTAGTTGTCATTGTTGTTTAGCAGGCCGGGTGAGGTTCGAACTTGCTAGCCCTGGTGTATGTGGCTTGTACCCTAACCACTGAGCTATGGGTGCCAAGCCCCTTTTGCCTATTTATTAATCAGGTACTTATTCATTTATTATTTTTTTTTAGAGATAGAGTCTCACTTTATTGACCTTGGTAGAGTGCCATGGCCTCACAGCTCACAGCAACCTCCAACTTCTGGGCTTAGATGATTCTCTTGTCTCAGCCTCCCAAGTAGCTGGGACTACGGGTGCCCACCACAATGCCCAGCTATTTTTTTTGTTGCTGCAGTTTGGCCAGGGCTGGGTTCGAACCTGCCACCCTCGCTATATGGGGCTGCCACCCCACCCACTGAGCCACAAGTGCCGCCCTAATCAGGTATTTATTTATTTGGTGTTGACTTATAGGAGTTCCTTATATCCATGTTTGTAATTCATTGCTGCCTCCCCGAAGTGTCTCTTTGCCCCTGAGGTAAGTGAGAGAGGGAGTGATGGGTAAGTCACATGGCCAGCAGTAGGACTGGGGTCCTTCTCATCAAAGCCCAGCCCAGTGAGGGTGGGCCCGGCGTGAGGCAGGTGGGCAAGGGTGTCTTGGGGCCTCAGCTGATACTGCTGTGCCTAGGATCAGAGGCAGCTGGGTTTTGTGTTCCCAGAGGCAGGTGCATTCTACCCAGGGCTAAGCTGCTGGAAGCTGTGCAGGGAGAGGGCAGCAGCTGTGGAGGAGGGACAGCGGAGAAACTGTAATGACACTTTCGATTCCTTGAAAATAAATGCCTACGTAGAAGGGATGTGTGAAACTCTCTGAGGAGCATAAGGCTGGAGGCTACGCAGCAGGTTCCAGATGTGGGGCAGGATTTGAAATACGAGGCCATTGATGAAGGGTATAGAATGAATAACTGGAAGAGAAAGAAGGTTAACCTGGCCTGGCTGGTTGTTGACGAGTGTGTGTTGGCTCCTATTAATCACCTGGATTTTCCACAGTCAACACATAAATGCATGGCAGCTGCTAATCTCACAGATGGCTCTGAAATCTCGCTGAGACTGGTGTCACATTTGCTGGGCCACCGTGGTCACACCCAGTCAGGTTGTTTTTTGACAGATCAGACTAGCACTTCATAGCAGGGTGGCTTTGGGCAAGTTACTTAACTCTTTATGCCAAAGTTCCTTTCTGTGTAAGATGGAGATGATGATAACACCTGCCTCAGAATGTTTTGGAATAACTAAATAAGAGAATGCATGTAAATCCTTTAGTAGTGTGTCTGGCCCATAGGAGGAGCCCAGTAAATGTTCCCCACCGTTATTATTATTATTATTATTAGTCTCTGAGAGCATCTCATCATGATCTCATTTGCAAGATTTTTTCCTTCAACATTTCCTGAGCTTGATATCTGGCCCAGGGTTTGTGATAGGCACTGTCACAGGTAAAAAGAGTATAGGACAAGCTTCTCAGTCTACAGGATCGCAGGGCCCAGAGCAGGTGACATCTCTACATGTGCAGACCTTGAATTCCATGGTGACGCTGGCAAGCGTTCTGGGACAGAGGAATAAGCAAAGATCTAGAGCTAGGGGCAGGGCCCCTGGCCTGGTGTAGGTGGGCCTGATGCACAGTCTACCTGCCTGTCTGTTTTCTGGAGTGGCAATGTTTCTATGTCTCTGCTGATCAAACTGATGTACAGCCAAGCTGCAGCTCACCAGTTTGGCTCAGTTATTTTTGGAATGGTCCTGTGGTAGTTTTGCTTCCCTGAGTGCAGGGAAAACTTAAAAAATGTCTTTCTTAACCTACAGTATGCCTCCTGATGTATCCAAAGACACTAATTGGATGCCAAGAGTTTGCTTTTCTGCTGAAGTAAATGTCAGGCTCTAAAATAATATTCCATTATTAGGTCCACATAATTTCCTGCCTGGACAATTCTAACAGCCTCATCACTGGTCTTCCTGCTTCAGATACTTTCCTTATGGTCTGTCCTCATCACGACTGCACTGTGATTGCCATTTCTCTACTCAAAAGATTCTGGTGCTTCTTAGTTATGTGGGTCTTGTCCTGGGGAATAAGGGATGAAGGAGGAGTGGCCTTGCTTATAGTACTCCCAATGACCATTCAGGGGACATCTGCATCCTGTTCCCACAGCTCTGGAGTCTGTGGGTTTAGAGATTTTGACTCTGGGTAGAGGGAATGACTCTACAAGGCCTATAACAAGTATTGAATCAACAACTAAAAAAATGCCAGGAAGGCTATGGAGACTGGTGTGATGAAAATGTGTCAAACAGTTTATGAAACTAGTGTATGATGCCCCATGATCATATAGATGTGCACAGCTATGATTTAATAAAAAAATAAAAAATAAAATAAATTAAATTCCAGCTGCTGTCTGGACACTTTGGGCTGTTTATGCTCATAGGAAAAGAAAGTGTCACTATTCCAGCAGTAGTGACTGACTTCAATTAGGCAAAAATAGGAATCCTGTCATCTGAAGGAGGAGGATGGGCAGAGGAAAATGTGCTTGGCACTAAAGTGACCTGCTAGAGCATCTCTCAGTACTCCGCTGTCTGAGTTTGTTGGTAAGTGGTCAAATTTTGCAACCAGGGGCTCAGACTACATACAAGGTAGCCCACAACAGATAAACCACCTTGGTCAGAAGTGCTCTCACAGAGAGAGGGCCCTGTCAAGTGGACAGTAGAGAAAAGCAATTGTAAGAACCAGTCATGACCTTGAAACCAGCTGCAATGGCCAAGTCTACTCAATTACTTTATATTTCTAAATTTCTGCCAGGATAGGAGACCTACTAGAATCCTGATGGAGTTGCTCTCAGAACTTCTCCAAAGTAAGTAGATCTGAGTGACACAGGTGAACTGTAGTGGCCATTTGCCACCTAGATTTCTCCCACCTTCAGGACTGAAGAACTCAGGCTTCTGGAGATGGGGTATGTTGAATGTTGGCAGCTTGTGGCTGAGTCCTGCTTTCCAAGTGATTGTCCTTGGCTAAAAAGAGCCACTCACTCAAAGTTATATCCCTTGGGGATGTAGCCTACATCTGGTTGAAATGGGAATAAAAAGATCTGGTCCCCTTGATCCAGTTTTGGGAAATCCTTGAGGCCCATTTGAGCTGCAGAATTCTACAAGATTGGCTGGAATCTTATTTAGATGAATCATAGTCCAACTTCTCCTTCTGCCCAATCCCCTCCCCTCATTCACACACACATGCTGACTTCAAGTAAATATCCCCTAAAACTTCCTGCATGTGAACAACCATCTCCAATATGCCTCCTGGTTAACTTGACCTGCGACAGCTCCTTCATCAGCCCTTCCTTCATCCTTCTGCTTAGAACTTTGTGATGGTGTATGGATGGGGCTCCAGCTTAGGTCTCATACTCTAATTTGTTGGAGTAGAAATCTAGAAACATCAGGGGTACCAGATGACGTTGAAGCCACCACACTGGCCACACACCTCTTACATCTACACTTCTATCATTTTAAGGCTAGTTCTATCCTGGATGCTTGTTATGTGAAACCAAACATTAATTCTGATTCATATACCCAAGCAGAGGTGGGGAATAGACAATTTAGTGCATGCGCCTGGATCTGAGCACTTGAATGCATGCACCTGGAGCTATTGATGTAGATTTTGGACTCATCAGTAGAGAGATGATATCAAAAGCCATGGGAGTGTGTACATAGAGACAAGAGAAACAGGCTAAAGACTCAGCCCCAGGAAATGCTAATATTTGGAGAGTGGAAGAAGAGGATCCAGATGAGAACACTGAGTCAGAGTGACCAATGAGGAGCGACACCAGAAAAGTGTCTCCAGTTCCAGAAGCCAAGGGAAGAAATTGATTCATCAAAGATGGTTTGGCTAATGCAATGAAATGCTAAGACTTGTAAGAAAGCACCCAAGACCCTTTGTGACCACGGCCTGTCCTAGACTTGATGATGCCATGATAATAAGCTGCCTCTGCCTCTTTAGCACCCACCGAGCTGTTTCTGGCCCCAGTGTCTCTGCTCATTTGATTTCCTCTGCCAGGAATGCTTTTTGCCCTCTTTAGCAGGCTGACATCTTCATACTCAGTTCAGTTTTAGTTCATCCAGGAAGCCTTGACTTCTCTCACTTCACTGCCACTCACACAGTATTAGGTTCTCCCCCTGTGGGCAGTCATCAAACCTCCCTCATGGCACTGATGGCATTGCTTTGTAATTGCAATCCTTCCTCGTAAGGACACAGAATGTGGAAAGTTTATCTTTACATCATAGGTGGTATTTGAAACCCAATAGGTGCTCTACAGTCAGGCTATCTTATGTTTTTACTCATTCACTTAAAATGGTAAGTCCATGAAAGCTCTTTGTAAGTTATAAGCTACCAAATGCATTTAAAGGATGCCAACAAGGTCAGGGTTAAGGGGGGGGGGGCAGCCACCACTGGGCATCTCTGGGATGGCTGTTGAGCTTCCTTCTGAACTGATGCCCTGGCTGCCAGGGCACCTGCTGCCTCCTTCCTCCTTCCTGTCACAAGACATTTACGTTCAGTATTTCTCACTCTCCCCACCTACACCTTTAAAACCTCTTCTTTGGAACAGCAGACTTTACCTCCCACTCCAGACAGGTTTCTGTGCTAATCTTAATTTGGAAATAATCACTACAAATTGGATTTCTATTCAGCACCTCCTACATCTCTCTGTTAACTCCATTACATTAACAAATACCAAAATATTCATGTAAAAATATTTCTCCCTTTAAAGAACATTGTTCCTTGTTCTAGGTTCCTCTGTTTAATGCCATCTGATAAGAGTTGACTATAGATTTAATATAATTTTACTGTAACTTGACATCTCTCTGTCAGATGTGTAATGATAGGAACTCAGGGCTGGGACTGAGAGAGGAGGCAGCTGGGAAAAGACAGTGGAATATGGAGGAACACAAAACTTCCCTGTACATAAAAGTAAAAAAAAAAAAACAGAAAGAGAAGATACACCAGCAAGGAATAGATCGGTAGTATCCCAATAAACAAAGGATTACTATCTTCCACCATCAATTTGAGAGGCATCATCTGAGATGGAAGTTTCTAGAAGTCAGTGCACGAGTTTTCTCCCTGGCTATGATGCAGCTTATCTGCCACTTTGCAACTTCTATTTGGAGGGAACAGGTGAGTGGGAAGCCCAGGAAAAAGATGTGGAATGTCCCTCTTAGATCAATGATTCTCAACAGGAGAGATTTTTGTTCCCCAGGGAATGTTTGGCAGTGTCTGGAGACATTCTTGGGTGTCACAACTGTAGGTCTAGGGAGTGCCCTTGGTATCTGGTGAATAAAGGCCAGGGTTGCTGCTAAACATTCTGCAATGCACAGGACAGACAGTGACTCACAGCAAAGAACTATCCAGCCCCAAAGATCAACAGTGTGAAGTGGAAATCCTTCTCTGTATGTAAGAGACCTCATGTTCCTTCTGCAGAATAAGAAAGATGGAAAGAAGCAAAATTAAGCAATTAATTCTAGAAGATGGAGTAAGTATAAGAAAGCAAACCCAAAGAAAGCAGAGGGAAGACACTAATGAAGAGAAAGAAGAAAGTAACTAAGTGGAAGGCAAAACCATAAGATTTTGATACAGAGATTCAAGGACACACATTCAAGATTTTGTGAAAGAATTATTAAACATGAGAAGCCACCATCTAGCCTATGGAGAAAATGCAGACAGAATTTGAATTCAGAAAAAGGGAAGACTTAAGATTTAAAGAATAATTTAGAGTATTTTAACCCCTATGGTTAAATATTAGAAAATTTGGACAGCATATATAATTTTCTAAGAAAAAAATTATTAAAATTCACTAAAGAAGAGTCAGGCCATAGAGAAAATTGAGAAAGCTATCTTAGATCTACCATTTTACCTCTCCTCACTCCCTAAAGCCAGCTAGTTTTGTGGGTGGATTCCATTTCTTTGTACAATAGAGGGGATAATGATGACCTTTTAAAGATGCTAAGATATGAAAAACAATTGAGAACATTATAACACAGCTGCCCTTTTCCAAAAGTACCAGTTCCTTATGGTTTCACAGGTAACTTCTTTTGAATGTTTAAGATAATTACAGCGCTACTTAAACTGCTTCTGGGGACAGAAGAATCTCACAGTACAGTGTACCAGACTGTGATGCAAATAGGAGACAGTAAAAAGAGGAAGAAAGGAAAAAGACTCTATAGATCAGTCTCAATTATGACAATGTACACATCCTAAATATACTATCAGTAGAGAGA
The DNA here is from genome assembly GCA_963574355.1 of Loris lydekkerianus. Classification (NCBI taxonomy): domain Eukaryota; kingdom Metazoa; phylum Chordata; class Mammalia; order Primates; family Lorisidae; genus Loris; species Loris lydekkerianus. Next base: position 18,430 of record CAUYPK010101517.1, on the reverse strand, counting down.
AAACAGGAAGAAAAAGAAAGACACACAAGAGAAAAAAGCCCCCGAAATGTAAGGATGGCTCAATACAAAATGTTATGCTAAAGGATACACTTACCATTGTTCAATCTTAGTTTCAGTTTTTTAAAAAGTTAAAATTTATAACATTAGAATATTTTTCTAACTAAAAATAATAATCCTCTACTGCAAAGCTATCTCAATACAAAAAACCAGAAGCATACCTATTAAAGTCAAAATAAGAACCCCTCTTATGTACGAGAAAGACATAAGAGGTACACAACTTGGAAAGGAAGAAGCATCTTGTTAAAAAATTCACATTTTTTAGTGAAGTGTCAAATAGTGAAGAAGTCAAATCTTCACTATTACAAATAGTACCCAGTCAGAAAATTTAGTAGAAGAAAAGATGCGTTGTATAATAGAGACAAGCTACTTAGGGACAAAGCAAATTATAAATGTTAGGGCCTATGCCAAAAACCTTAAATTCCTATTAAAAGTCAGAAAAATTATTTTAGTAAATGAAAAATCTCCCTTCTTTTTTTTGGAAGACTATTCAATTGAAGTACTTTAAATTCTGAAATATAATCTTTAAATTCAATGTGTTTCCAACCCAATTACCAACAAAGTCTGGAATTTGATAGATTAAAACTAAATTTTACCTGGTAGAATAAACACATGATTAGACTTAGGAAAACATCTGAAAAATAAGAATAATGAATATGACTGTGATACTATTGGGCATCAAAACAATGTTAAAACCCACACAGTAAAGAACCAAGCCAAACCCAAACAAACAAACAAAAATTGTTTAAGCCTACAGGTATTTAATACAATATAATTTTGGAACAGAAATAGACTAATAGATTAATGTAAGAAATGGAGAGTCTAAAAATGAATTCAAGCACATATGGGAATTGAGTATTTGATTAAAATGGCATCGTTAAATTTATCAGCAGGAATGGGTTATTCCATAAATGGTGTTGGGAAAACTGGTTAGTTATTTGAAGGGACAAAATTTGGATTTCTTACCTCATTCTTCATGCGCAAATAAATTCCATATGGATCTAAGAGTTAAATATAAAAATGAAACCATTAAAGCTATATTAAAAGAATGATTACAGAGTAGTTTGCATAACTCTATGCAAACAAATTTTAAAAGTTGGATAAGAACAAAGGTGAATTTTTAGTCTTAAGAGTGTGATAAAAAACAGAGACATGTGTCCCTGGGATTGTGGGCTGGAAGAAGGCCTATCATGTGGATACTGATAGTGGGGCTGAGGTCGGGTAGGTGAACATGTGGAAATGTGTTCTGGCATATGTCAACCCCTGAAATGCCCTTCCCTCCATCATCTTTTGTCAAGCAAGGTCCACTCTTCAGCTCTCCCCTGAGGTGGAAATGCATATAATATATTTTAGGCCCAAAGAGTCAGCAGTATTAGTATTTAAAAGACAACTTTAAAAGTCAAACAAATTAGCTGTTAAAAATGATAAGAAATCAAGAAGTTGGAAAAGTGACTACCAATAAATGTTCAGGATTGAATGAATACCAGGCATAATCTATTGGGAAATTTGCAGCTAGGGAGAGTTCATTCACAGTAACAAAATATTTTAATGGCTTTGGAATAAACCCAATGTGGAGTGTTTGTGACCCAGCTATAGAGAGCTATGATACCTTTGATTACAGAAGAGGAGAATTGCATTTTCCCATGGCAAGTGGGAACATGAGTGTGAAGATATTGTCCTCACATGAATTTCTAGGTTGATGTGGTCCGATCACAGCATGTCTGGCTTTGAAGCTGCTGCTGTACCTTCGCAGCACCTTCCCAACTTGCTTCTGCACAGTTGGCTGAGCTATCACCAGTGTGCCTGAAATCCCAGAAGTAAGTGAAGGTCGCCTCTAGTAAGTTTGGTTCTCAAATTTAAGAGTGCACTGGCATCACCAGGAGGCTTGTTAAAGCAGGTTTATGTACCCCAGACGCAGAATTTCTGATGTGGTAGGCTTGGGGTCAGACCCAAGAAATTGCATTTCTAGCAAGTTCCCAGGTGCTATTGATGCTTCTGGTCAGGGAGCTCCACTTTGGGAACCATTGGTTTAGTCCGATGTCAGTGTAATAGGGAAATGGCAGACTGGTTTGGATTCTGAGGCTCTTGGGTTTCCATTAAAATTTAAACTAATTTCCAGGTTCATCCCTGAAAGTTTCAGGGGCAGCAGGCCTGGAAGGGCCCTGTCATTCTTTATTGCCATCTTCTTCATGCTTTATCAGTGGAAAAGTGTTGGAAGGCAAGAAGGCAAGTAGGGATGATTTCGTGTGTGTGTGTGTATGTGCATGTGTGTGCGTGTGGCTGAGCACTTAAGACTTCAGAGTTCATGGGATTTAGAAATGAGCTCCTGAAAGTAATTGCTAGCCTCCACATCCTCTGTGAGGCCTGGAAAATCCTAATCTAAAGCTCCCAAACTTCTCTTGGAACTTGACAGAACAGTATAGCAGGAAGAATAAATGGCCGTGAATAAGAAACAGTCTGATAGGGCTGGGAGAGGAGTGTTAGGGAAGATGTAACTGCCTGCTATAAAAACCTATTTTGGAATAATAGTGATAAAAACAGCGAAAGTGTAGATCCACATAGAAAGTTGTATGAAGGAGTATAATGTAGGATGAGCCAGATATCCATAAGCGAAATGGATGGGCAATTTAATAAATCATATTGGAATATTGAGGACTGGATTTGAAAAATGAACTACATTCACACCTTATTCTGTTCACCAAAATTAAATATTTAAAGAGAACAAATCACAGGAAAAGAGGGGCATGGTACAGAATTTACCATTTGCACACTTCTTTGGAAGTGAAAGGGAAGAGAAGGAAACAGCACTTGGGGGATGACTACTTTGTGCCGTAAATATAACCTTGTTCATTTAGTCCTTACAGCAGCCCTGTGAGATGGCTATTACTCTCAGCTTTCAGATATGGAAATATGGCTTGAGAACTCCAGTTACTTTCTCAAAGCCAAACAGGGTGCAAGTGGAAGAGCATCTGACTCACTCCACAGCCAGGGCTGACCAACGACTGCCCCCAGGCTGCACGGGACATGAGGCTGCCTAGTTCAGAAGATGTGGCCCCAGTGCCAGTTTTATCCTATATGGTCTGGGACAGTGGGACATTGGATAGGTTAGAGCCATGGTGGGGGTGGGGGCAGTCCCCCTGTAGCATTGATGAGTCTGGCAAGAAGTAGGAAGGCAGCAAATGTATTCAGGGCCCACAGGGGCACCAGGATGCTGCCTGAAGTGGGGGAGCATGAGCCACTGTGTCTTAGGAAAGGTTGGGTGGTTGATGGGGCACATCTGGGCTGCCATTTATCATCCATCTTGACTCACTCCTTATGTGTTCAACCCTATCTTTCCAGGCTCTTCTTTATGAGGGGATGGCAGAAGCCATGGGGTGTCACCAAAGAGCAGGTGCACTGGGACAGGGGAACTTGGGTTTAACTGTGCTTCTGCCACTCTCTAGGTGCGTGGCCATAATCCAGTAACCTAACTTTGAGCCTCAGTTTCCTCCTTTGTTCAACAGGACAACGATGCCTACCTCACAGGATTCATGTGAGGACCAACGAGATGAGTCAGGTAAGACGTTAAGCACAATAAAAGGTGCAGAGTATAGTGTATAAATCTATTCAGTGTACATATTGACTCATTAGCTCTGAAGAAAATTTGAAGCCCCAAAAAGGGAAGTTTATTGAGCTAGATCTGCTTGGAAGATAAGAGTTTCACATTTTTCACCAGTCATAGTTGAAACATTTCAATTTGGGAAACTAGGTCAAGCCATATCACTGTGCATTAATTATAAGTTGTGATTCCAGCCACTTGTGGAAAGGTGAGAAAATGATCCAGTGCCTGCAATTTCCCACAGCAACAAACGTGTCTCCACGACTGCCACCCCTGCCCCTGGCATGAGCCTTCACAGCTTACAAAGAACTGCCCACCCCCAGGATTACACATAGCCCACCTTGAAGGAAGATCACGTTAACCCATTTTGTAGATGAAAAAGTTAAGGCTCCAGCAGATGGAAGGACTTGCTTAAGTCATGCTCAGTGGTTTGAGACAGAGCTGGAGTTGGAATCTCTGGAATGAGCCCAGACTGATCATTGATATGGCATGTCTGTTTACCCTGTTAAAGCCAAGAAGGGCCCTGACTGGCATCATCTGCCTCTGTTTCCCCTGAGCCCCTCATCTGTAGATTATACCCCATCTCTCCAGAGCCAGCTTAGAAGGAGACAGAATTAGACCAGCAGCCTTGATTCTATAGAATTATGGGGCCTTAGGATCTCTGTCCACAATGTCATAGCTTCCCAAGGTCTCCTACCCCAGCCAGGGTGGTTGTCATTCATTTGGGAGCTGTGGAGATCTGGACAGAGAACTTGGGGGAAGTCCAGCTCAGGGTTGTGGGTTATGTTTACCTGGAATGACAGAATGCTACTTGCACAGGTATGGAAGAACTTGCTATTTATTGAGCATCTGTTGTGTGCTATCTGTCCATCATCCACAATCTCCACAGCACCTTGTGGTATTATTATTATTATTCCCTGTATACTGATGATAAAACAAAAGCTTGGAGAATGATGTCTTACACAGCAAAGCTGGTAGTTGTCCAGAGATTCAAATCCAGTTCCATGTACTACAGTCCCATGCCTTTCTAATCAAGGGACTAATGAGGGTCCTCTGTCTTTCTTGGGGGAACTGAGTCACAGACGTTGAGCATCACTGCTACTAGGAAGTTAGGAATTAAGCACACTGCTCATTTTGGATCCAATAATTGAATCACATCAACTACTGAGTTCCCATAGAAAGTCTGCAGGGAACAGTCTCCCTCCTCACCTGTGCTTAGGCAGGAGCACAGACTACAGGGAGAACCAGGCTGAAGCTGCAGCACCAGAAGCCACAGAGACCCAGGTGGGGACCCACAAGAGATCCAGCACTGCTGCCTCCAGAGGCAGGGCCCTGGTGTCTTTCTTCCCTGAAGGCTGACACCCTTTCCTGGCCCACCCCTTCCTCTTTCTCCCTGAGGGAGAGGGGTGGGTCTGATACAATTGGGGAGGTTGGGGAAGGGGCCCACAGTTGGGCCCATCAGCCTCTCCCAAGTGCTCCCCACTTGCTCCTCATGAACATGAGCACAGGTCTTCCTCCTGCCCCCTCCGTCCCTAATGCTGTGCCCTGTTAGGGACAAGCCTGCAGTTTGGGGCTGATACACACAATGCAAGGGAAAGTATTAGAAACCATATTTTGGCTGTAGATTCAAGGCATTTGTCCAGTTTCACTTCATCAGCTATGAAGCTGAGTCTTTGATGACGCCTTTGTCTTATTGCTGGGTGCCCACAGGGGAAAGGGCTGGATTGATGGCCATCTCTGCAGTTAATAACAAGCCCTGAAATGCCAACCCAGGGAATGTGGGTTAGGAGGGAGCAAGCCAAAGATGGCATAGAGGCACATGCTCACAGCCTGGGGTTGTTCCTGCCTCCACCAGCCAGATGGATGTTCCTGAGATACTCAGCAAAATCCTCACCGTTTTACTTTAAAGGCCTTAGGGGAGCTGGAACCCCTGGATTCAGGCTCCCGCTTGCCTCTCCAGCCTCATCTACCGCCTGCTCTGACTCACCTGGTCAGCTCTAGCACAATGCCCTGTTTGCCCCACTTAATTCCCACATCTGTGGCAATTATCCCACTGGCAGTGCTGAGGGTTAAATCGAGGAACCTGGGAAGAGCCTTGGAAGTCATCACACTCAACTCTACATCCAGAGAAGTGGCTGTCTTGGCTTACTTACCATGTTTCTGTGAGCAGCCTCTCCTGTGCTTGCTCTTCTAAAACAATTATTTAGATAAGAAATCTATAAAACACAAATATAGAGTAGCAAGTGGGAGAGGAGAGGAGGGGGGGAGGGTGACTGGTGAGATCTCACCCAATGTGCACAACATGAGGGTGTTCAGCACGTCCCTGGAGCGAAGGGCTCAGCTACAACTTAAACTTCACCTTAGAGTTGAAAACAATGTAGCCTAAACATTTGTACCCTCATATTAATTTGCAAAGAAATCTGCCTCCGTGCTACTTCTGTCTGGTGCAGGTACCTTCTGTGCCAGCTACACAACTTCCAGTCAGTTCTGCCCAGGCTGGGCCCTCTGCTTCTCTATGTCATTGTCACTAGATGGCGCTTTGCCATTCAGTAGCGTGGAGTAGCACTCCAGCTTCCTTGATTCCCCCTCCTGACACCTGCCTTACCCTCTCTTGTGGTTTGGAGCTCCTTGAGGCCAGGCTGTGCTTGAGCCATCTCTGTACCCCCCTGCCTGGTACAGAGGAGAGGTCGTGGAAGCCTGTGCAAGACAGCACCTTGTCTGTCTCCTTGCATTGCAGATGGAACTGAAAGGGGTGGGGGCTTGCAAGCAGCTTCATTCTCTGGTTGGTCACTGAGGGTCCATGGGTCAGCCTGGCCTAGAAGCTGCCCAGCACCTAAAGGAAGAAACTGACATGGAAGCAGAAAATTACTATATAGTGTGACCTGTGCTGGAAAGGAGGTACACAGAGAATGCTGAGGGAGCAGTTAGCAGATGGGCTCAGAGAGCTGAGCCAGGAAGAGCTGAGCTGGAAGGAGGGGCAGGAAGAGGGCAGCAGGGAGCTGGCTGGAGAGCTCAGCTTCCCATCCAGCAAGTGCCTCAAAGATGGCTTTCTATCTCCAAATGTTGGACAGACAGCCATGGAGGTACAGGGACAGTGTTGAAAGAGGAACATCATACAACTGTGAACTACTCTTCTACATGTGGGGTGACCAGGTTGTCCTGGTTCACCCAAGACTACCCTGATTTTAGCACCAAATTCCCATTTCCTGGAAAACCCTCAATCCTGAGCAGATTGGGGTGGATGGTCATCCTACTTAGATCAAAGGCCAGAAGGGTGGTATGAACTATTATATTCTGCAAACCCTTTCATTATTTTCTGACCAGAGCAATTACATTGCATGGCGATATTTTGCAATAAAGGCATTAGTGGGTTAGCTGCAAACATTTAAAATATCCTCTACATGGAAAAATATAAAATTCTTTATATGTTAATGTTGTGAATGCCACAATCTGTGGCTGTGGCTGTGGCTGGAACGTGGAAAACACAGAGGTGAGAGATAGTGGGGCATATTTTGTGGACTGCAAAGAGAGCATCTTAGGCACAGGGGGCATGCCTTTGCGCAGGAGGAATTGTGCAGGTGACACTGGAGAGGTAGGTAGTGGTCACAGGGCTCCATAGGCCAGGCCACAGAATGCATCTCATGTAAGATACTATCCCATAGCCTCAAGGAGGCAAAAATGATGTCAGGCAGAGAGGTGTCATGGTTTGGCAAGAAAGTCCACGTGGATGCCGTTTTGGAGAACTAATTAGGGTGGGGGATGTAGAGGCCAACATCAGAGGCAGAAGACCACTCTGGGGCTGCCATAATTTAGCATGAGCAGTTCTCGGAGATGGAGAGAAGGGTGCTATTTGCTGGACATGATTCGGCAATGGATGATTGGTTGAGTGAGGGTGCACATGTGATGGCGGTGCACATGACAATGCCAGGTATGAGGCATCGTCCACCATCAAAACAGGGACCTAAGGAGGAAAATAGCTTTAGGGGGAGTTGCTACATTTGATTTGGGATGTGTTGTTGTTTGGGCCTTAAATCCTTGGACTACCAAGGATTTAGGTATAGGAAACTTAGGACAGAAACATAGGCTGGAGATAAATATCTGGGTGTCATTTAACTTTCAAGTCCAAAGCACTGAAATTACAGTCTATTCAGAGTGTGTAAGTGAAAATAGAAGAAAGTCCAGCCCAGGGAGTGAGGAGAGGGCTGATTCCTCCCATCCTAGATGAAGGGCTGGTGGTGGAGCTGGTCTGATGAGGGGAGTGACTATACGAGCGTCCTCAGTGTGCATGCACAGTGTCCAAACCTCGGGGACCATCTGGAAAGTCTGTTCTTTCTTATGTAACCCAGTTTTAGAAAAATGACACTAATAATACCCGTTGACTTCTTGGGATTGTGGGGAATTGGGAGCTAATGTATGCACTGGGTGCATTAAGCAAATAGCCTGGCCCAGAGGCTTGGAGGGAAGGGATCACTCATGTGTTTCTCCCCTCTCCGAGGGTTCTAGAGTTGTCTGCAGCTGTCCATGCCTAGCCCTTCTCTTCTGACAAGTATCTGAAGGCTTCTATGATGTTTCTTTTTAAAACAATGATCTTAATGATCAGAATTGTCTTAAAACAGTTCTGAGTAAGAGAGTACTCCATTAAGGTGGACATGAGACTGGCTGGTAAGAAGAGCACAGCACCAGGACTGAGAGATAGCCCCTGCGGGACTTGGGATCAGCCTCCCTCCAACTTTCTGTAAAATGTGGGTGTCATGTCAACAGAGCCATGAACACCCACCCAGCACGCTGAGTGCGCAGTTCTAGCTAACAGGAGAGTGTCATGGCTTGCCAGTACATGAATTGGAAATATTAAAGTATATTTCAAAGCAAGAAGTTAAAAACAGTAATTTTCACCATGTTGTTTATTCATTCAATAAATATGTCTCAAATATCCACTAAAGCTCAGGCACAGTCTAGCTACAGGTGGAGACAGGTGAGCTCACACAGACTGTGCCAGAGGGCCTTCAAGAGCATCCTGTTAGGTGCCTGACTGAAGCTGGGCTGCAGCTGTGTGAGACGCATAGTGGGAAGGAGAGTCCAACAGGGGTGGCCCTGTGGTCCCCTCTTCCTACACTTGTGCCAGCTGTCCCACAGATTATGCCCAGTCCATCTCTACTTCCCTAAGGAAAGCTGCCACATCACCCAGAGGACATGGTGCAGCCCCCTGAGTGAGGAGCATGGGTCTTGGGGTAGGAGAGCCGCCGTGTGCCTCCAGACTGCCAGAGCATTCCCACTGTCAGTGCCGTTGACTGAACTATTTTTAACTGACTGTCACCATGGCAGCGTGAGAACCACTGGGAAAGACGTGGCCTTTCTGACAGCATTCAAGCTGCTGGCTGCCCTCTTGTCTCACTTAATCCCCATGCACCAGGGCCAGAAGAATATGTATTAAACCCCCACCTTCTCCTGACAGGCGGGGAGCTGGACTTCTCTAATGCGTCCTCATCTGCAGAGTAGGGGCTTTAATTACAAACAAAAGAACAAAAACCAAAACTCCATTCTTGAGACCCTTTTGGGGGGGTCACACTTGGCTATTAAGGCCCACACAAGCGCGGCACCTCCCAGAGTTAGTTTCTGGTGTCCAGCTCTTAAGTCACATGCAATACCCATCCTCCCCGCCCTTCTTCACATTTGCTGTTGACTTCCATTAGTATTCCATGGATATCTGTAGGGTCTGAAGACATAGGCAATATTGTTTACTTTTTTTTTTTTTTGCAGATTACTGACATCGTTGGTGACATTATCCACATTTGCCCATGTCTCCAGATTTTCATGGAGTTCCTGCCTCCCTCTGGCAGGGGTGGGTGCTGATGCCTGCACAGCTTTCTGACCTCTGACAGCCCAACAGCTACATCCTGAGTCCTTGCCTCACCTCTACATCTTTCGGTCCTTGTCTCTTCCTCTCTGCACCCCAGCACCCAGCACGAGGTCCTGAGGATAGACAGATGCTTGGCTAGTGTTTGTGGGATGAAAGAAGGAATGAATACAGGGCCAGTGGAAAGCCTGAGCCCAGTAGCCACCTCTGATGGTGGGAAGGAGTGAAGAAGAAGGGTGTGCAGGATGGGTGGAGAAGGAAGGAGTGCCTCAAGGGCATCTCTGCTGACCCCTCACCATTCCCACTTGGTGGGAAAGGATGCTGAGGTACAGAGGGAGGAGCCGGGGCCCAGGCCACCCAGTCAGAGTGGCTGAGATGAGGTGCACATCCCATGAGGGTTGGCTCTGAGGCTCTGGTTTTTTCCTCTCTGCTTGGTTCTCTGGGAGGAGGAATGAGTCTGGGGGGTGTTTTCAGAGACAGCAAAGGCTGAGGGACTGTGGCCTTGAAGGCAGGAGCCATCTCAAAGGGGGCAGCCTTGAAGTCCTGCCATTTCCTAGCAACAGTTAAAGACCAATCCTGTGAGTCCTTCTAGCAGACACCCTGCCTGTTCAGAGTTCAGTTTTGCTCAATGTCTGAAAAAGCTGAGCAGATGGAAAAGAGATGTAAATCTTTCTCTCTCAAAAATGTTTTTGAGCATCTGCTTTTCACAGAGATCCTGAGTAACCAGCAGGGAAAGTGCTTCAGGCTTCAGCTGTATCTTAGGGGCAGACTCTGCCCATCTCCTGTGATAATCCCATCTCCAAAGAAGGGCAGAGGAGCCAGCTCTTGGACTTTGACATCCAGCCCGGCTTGTTTTTGTTATCTACCTGACACTAAGAAGAAAGAAAGGAGCCGATGCAGCAGTTTCTCACCTGTACCTGCCAAGTTTAAAATCACCCAGCCACTTGAGCTCGGGGCTGGCTCTCCCCTCCTCTTTCTTTGAGATGCCCCTATGTCTCCCTTTTCTCCTTTCTTACTCTTTTTCCTACTCTCTTTCACTATCTCACTGCCTCTCTCCTAAGAAGATAAAATAAAGTTTATACTTTTATAACCTAATCTTTGTCTGGAGAAATCTTTCTCAACCATATGTGTACCAGCTCATGACTTAACATCGTCCCTGCCCCATATCACCAGTAGGCCTGGGGACCCATGGCATTGGGCACAAAATCATGGGTGTACATGCAGGGATATGAAACTTTTGAGGGGAGAGATGCACAAACTTTGCCATATTCTCTAGAGAGGCCCTGAGCCTAGCGAAGTACCCCCATTCTGTGGGCAGGACTCAAGGAAACCTGCTAGAGCTGGGATCAGCTGCCTGGCTCTCGTGCCCACCCCATAGCTCACTGAGGTGCAGGACCCTTCTCCCCTGTGCCACCAGTTCTTTTCCTTTTGACCTGGTCTGGGACTCAGTCTTCCTTTTTTATATGACTGTCCCCATCCGGGGTTGCACATTTGTGTGTGTTGTCACCTCTCAGAATACAATGAGAATTTTGTTGTTTTTCACTTTTTTTTTTTGCCTGCAGAATTATCCTCTAAGATGTTTCAGTAAAAAAAAAAAAAAAAAAAGCATTTGAGCAACAGAAGAAGCTTATGGAATACAAGTAGTGTAAGTTGCTCATGCCAAACTTTAGCTAAAAAATACAGTGGCCCCTGAAGTGACAGATGGGACATGGAAGCACTATGTGAACGTGGCCTCACTCCCACGTTGTTATAAACAGATGTAGTGGAGGGTGGGGACCTGCTGTCAGGGGGAGGTCAGACATGCCGTGATAGGTAGCAATAATTTACTGAGGACAAGCTGCGGCCAAGGGAGAGGTAGTTTGCAGGAGTACAAGTCTGGGAAAGAGATAATAAAGAGGCCATCTGCATGGGTGTCCTGGAGAATCTGGAGGCCTGGCCACAGGGGCCTGAAACTTACAGAGGGCCCAGGGGAGGCCTTGATTTGTCCAGAGGGACTCAGCTGAATGATTTCCCCTTGGGGAGGCCATGGAGACCCATCTCACTGGACAGGCTCAGATCCTACATTGTGGTCCCCTCAGGCCAGAGACGTTTTGCTGGACACAGGAGACAGCAATCCCCAGGGAAAATAATTTTGGCTTTTGCAGGAACTAAGCAGTAGGCTGCTTTCAGGGAACCAAGGAGACATCCTGTCTGTGCCCCTGAAATGCTGGTTCCTCCATTTACACTTTGCTTCAAGCTCGCACAAAAGATAAGCTTCAATAGTAGGCCTGATCCATGCCTTCATCCTGATCTACTCCCCAGGCTTGTTTTTAAAAATAACTTCTCTTTTTCTTCTAAAGAAAGTAATAATTCACCTTTTGTAGGAAATTTAGTAATATAGAAAAGCACAGAGAAAATGGAAACCAGCTATAATCCAAATAGACAGAGATAACTACAGATTTTGATATCTAGTCTTTCTCAATGAATATTAATGTGTATTTCACATGCACATATGTGTATATGTGAATTTATGTATAGAGATGCATATTTATACAATGATTATTTTTAGAGAAAAGGCTTTATATCATGACTGAAAGCTCAGACTCTGCAGCTAGACTGCCTGGGTTCTGATCCTGGCTCTGTTTTTGCTGCCTGGGTGTCTGTGCCTCAGTTTCCTTATCTGTAAAAAGTCAAATTGGCTGGCGAAAATAGTATCTCATTATTACCTGAATTTGCAGCGCTTGGTTGGTTGGTTATGTTTCTTGTACTCTGCTTTCTCAACCTCTCCGTTCTTTGATAATCCCCCAGAATTGGCTTCTTTCTATTAATCAAAGAAATCAATTAAAATGTTGATTTTAAACATGCTCTTATCTCTCCTTCTTTAAACAAGGAAGCCAGACTCTTTGCTGAAGGCTGTGACCCCTTTCTTTGCCAGCCAAACTTCCTATGCATTATTGGCACTCATCATTTTCACCCCTTTATTCCCTTCCTTAGCCATAGCCTGGTTGCTGCCCCACCAAAACTGCTTGGGACAAGGTCACCAATGGTCCTCCATGAAGAATTTTTGATTCCTTCTCAACTGGCCCCCTTGCATTTGGTGCTGGTGCCTGCTCCCTCATGCCCTTGTCTTCCCTGAGCTCTCTCCTGCTTCCTGGTCTCTCTCCCCCTTCCCTTCTGCCCATTTTCTCCTGGTCTCCTTCATAAATTTCTGTCCTCAAATGTACTTTTTCTTAATCTTCTCTCCTTATTCCTTCTGTTTTCTAAAACTGTGACTGAATTCATCCAGATCCATACATCTTCATTGCTCATCAATGTGGCAATTCCTAGATTGTCTCTGATTGGGACCGCTCTCCTGAGCTCAAGACACATCCACTCAGTGGGACCCCTGCTGAGACACAGCCACCAAATCAATGGGTCTCAGCCTGAATTCAGCGTCTTCCACACAGGACCATCTCTCTCCCTTGGTTTCTGCCTTTGGAAAGGGTTGGAATTGCATCTCTGTGAAGGTGTCAGGGACATGTTTTAAAAGGAATCAAAACAGTAGTTACACTAGGGGTTGGATATTGGGAATGAGAAGATGAGGGGCCTTCCAGGGGTGACCAGGCCTTCTGATGTCATGGAAACCAAGATGCTGACCCACTTCCTGTTCTTCCGACAGGGCAGACCCTAGTGCTTGACAGATGGTGAACGTTTATAATTACTGAATGAACAAAAACCTGTGAGACACAAAATGCTTCAGCTGGAAGAGTGCTCAAAGAGCACCTGGTCTAATTGTGGTCCAGAGAAGGATCTGTGGTCCTCAGTACATTCCTGCAAAGACCTGAGACGTCCCTACTTCCCAAACAGTGTCAATCACCTGTGGCCACCAGGCTTGGCCATCAGACACACCTCTGCTATTACCTGAGGGTTGGTGACTCAGGAAGGGGCTTTTGACCTGACAGTGCCTTCTTGTTACCCTCCTTGTGGAACAGAGTCGGCATCATATTGCTTGGAAAGGATGTTCCCAGCTCTGGCTGGGTTAATTGGCCCTAAAGTCACAGGAGGGCATACGTAGATGTAGTAATCAACATCTTAAGAGTGAAATGTTCTCTCTCTCTCTCTCTTTAAAATTGTTTATTACAGAAAACTCAAAACATACCAAAATGAGAGAGAAGAGTTCAATGAAGCCCCGTGTACCCATGACCCAGCTCCTACGCAGGGCTGTTGTCTCAGGCAGTTTGCTCTCAAGGAATAGGCAAGGCTGGGGGAATTTATAAAGAAAAGAGGTATATTTTGCTCACAGTTTTACAGGCTGTACAAGAAACGTGGTATCAGCATCTGCTTCTGGTAAGGACCACAGGAAGCTTCCACTCAAGGCAGAGGTAAGGGAGCCACAAAGGGGAGGTGCCAGGCTCTTTTCAGCCATCAGAGCTGAGGGAAGTAAAAGGGTAAGAACTCACACATTAAGGAAGGATGGCACCAAGCCACTCATGAGGGCCCTGCTCCAGGACCCCGACATTTGATATTGGGGACCAAATTTCAACATGAGATTTGGAGGATCCAAATGTTCCAAGCCGTAGGGTGTTCACCAAGCCCCCCCCTAAGTTGCTATACATGGAGAAAATGGCAAATTGTAGCTAAATGGAACTTTATTTAGAAAATATCCATTACAAACTTTTACAAAGAGGTGGCCAACACATACAGAATGTTTTGTCAATATTTTCTACAATTTTTAATAAATTCTTTGTAAATAAATGTTCATTTACCTAAAATATCCCATTTTCCCTATGTATGGTGGCTTTAGGGGTGTCTTTTGGGGGCACCACATATATCACTCATTATATCTGTCTCCTTCTCCCTCACCATGTTTTTGTTTTATTTCATTTTGTTTCTAGATTATCTTAAAGCAGTATTTATCAGATTTGGGGGTGTCAAGACTCCTTTACACTTTTGCAAAATATTGAGGATCCCCAAAGCTTTTGTTTATATGAGTTTAATTTTTGACATTTCTATTATATATTAAAATAAAGAAAGTGGAAATATTAACTTGTTCATTCATTTAAAAGCAAAAATGAGCCAGAAGGAGGATATTGAATGTTCCCAACACAAAGAACTGATAAATGTGTGAGATGGTAGATATGCTAATTACGCTGATCTGCTCACTATATATGACGTCAAAATATCACCATGTACTCCACAAATGCACACAACTACTATTTGTCAACTAAAAAATAAAATTAAAAAAATTATAGTAAAACCCCCCCCAAATGATACATTTTAAGTGAAAAATAATTTCAAAAGAAATAACTAGCAAAAAGAGTGGAATTTATATTACATTTTTAGAAATCTCTTTATTGTTTGATTTTTTTTTTTTTGAGACAGAGCCTCAAGCTGTCACCCTGGGTAGAGGGCCATGGCATCACAGCTCACAGCAATCTCCAACTCCTGGGCTTAAGCTATTCTCTTGTCTCAGCTTCCCAAGTAGCTGGGACTACAGACGATTGGCTATTTTTTTTTTGGTTGTAGTTGTCATTGTTGTTTGGCAGGCCCGAGCTTGATTTGAACCCTCCAGCTCTGGTGTATGTGGCTGGCGCCTTAGCCACTTCAGCTATAGGTGCTGAGCCTTCATTGTTTGATTTAACGAAAGACAACTGTACCTCAATAGAGGACAGCTGGATTATTCTGTCTGCTTTTGCGTGCAGTTGGTTACAATTTGTCATTTGAAACATGTGAAGAAAATCTGACCTCACATAGATACGCAGTTGTAGTAGTTTTTATTTTTTCCCCATTTTTAGATTAACCTGGAATTTTTATTACCTATGTTGGGGCCATGAAATGATAAACTTACATGGTGACTTACCAATTTTTTAAAATTAAATCATAGCTGTGCACATTAATGCGATCATGGGGCATCATACACTGGTTTTATATACCATTTGATATATTTTTATCACACTGGTTAACATAGCCTTCCTGGCATTTTCTTAGTTATTGTGTTAAGACATTTATATTCTACATTTACTAAGTTTCACATGTACCCTTGTAAGATGCACGGTAGGTGTAATCCCACCAATCACCCTCCCTCTGCCTATCCTCCCCCATCCCCATATTCTTAGGTTATAATTGGGTATGAAAGCCATAAATTAGTTTCATAGTAGGGCTGAGTACATTGGATACTTTTTCTTCCATTCTTGAGATACTTTACATAAGAAGAATATGTTCCAGCTCCATCCATGTAAACATGAAAGAGACAAAGTCTCCATCTTTCTTTAAGGCTGCATAATATTCCATGGTGTACATATACCACAATTGATTAATCCATTTGTGGATCGATGGGCACTTGGGCTTTTGGGTTTTTTAAATTTAAAATCTTTTAAGGCACATTATGGCCTTAAAGAAACACAGCAGAACTGCACAGAGATAGATAATTTGCTGAGACTAAGATGAGGTCTGCTTGAAAACATGAGAAATTTTTTGAGTACAAAAATCAAAGTGGAATCAGTTGGAGCGTTGAGACTGGAGGAGAGCAAAGTCTTCTAGGAATTTCCCACGTTAAGAATTTTGACTAAAGGTTAAGTGAAATATTTCTATTTAAAAATGTATAGGTATATAATATAAAAGCTAATTAAGACTGAACAGTGACAGATGCTTCATTTAAACTCTCATGGGAACCATATTTGATCAGCGTATATCCACAATCCTAACAAAACAATTTATATACAGTTAAGTGCATTTACCTAATGTCACTTTTCACAGAAATAGAAAACACAATACTAAAATTTATATTCCAACCAAACAATCTTGACAAAAGAGAAAAAGCTAGAGGCATCAAACTTCCTGATTTCAAAATATTTTTCCATGCTACTATAATCAAAACAGTATAGTACTGGCATAAAAACAGACACAACCAACAGAACAGGACAGAAATTCCAGAAATAAACCCATGCATTTATAGTCAGTCGCTTTTCAACAAAGGTACAAGAACACGCAATAGGCAAAGGACAGTTTTTTCAATAAATGGTACTAAGAGAATTGAACAGTCACATGTAGAAGAGTGAAATTAAGCCTTACTTCATGCCATATACAAAAATCAATTCAAAATGTATTAGAGAAGTGTAAGATCTGAAACTGTAAAAGTACTAGAAGAAAACATAAGTGAAAAGTTCCATGACTTTGTTTTGGGAAATTCCTAAAAACCTTCCACACAGCAAAGGAAACAATTAACAGAGTGAAGAAACAACCTGCAGATTGGGAAAGAGGATTTGCAAACTGTACATCCGATGAAAGTCTAATATCCAAAATACATAAGGAACTCAACTCAATAGCAAGAATAAAAACAACTTGATAAAAAAGTGAGCAAAGTACATAAATAGACATTTCTCAAAAGAAGATACAAGAACGGCTAACAGATAGATAGAAAAAAATGCTCAACACCTCTATTTGTCAGGAAACAAATCAAGACAGCAATGACTAAATGAATGTTTACAGAAGCTCAATTCACAATCGGAAAGCTGTCGAAACAACCCAACTGCCCATCAACCTATAAACAGATTAGTAATATGCCAGATAAATAGTATGGGCATACCACAATATACTATTCCTGCCACAGAAAAAGATCGAGACTTTGTATTTTTATATTTACCTGGAAGGATCTGGAGAACATTCTCTTAAGTAAAGTATCACAACAATGGAAAATCAAGCATCCCATGTACTCAATACTAAATTGAAATTAGTAGATGAACAACTACAGGCCGACATGACAGAAAGACACAATTAAATTCAAGAATAGCAGGAAGGGACTTGTGAAAGATGGCGGCCGAGTAACAGCTTCCCTACAACTGGGCACAGCGAGTCTGGGGAGACAGGACTCCAGGCATCTCTGACCAGTGGGATCTGCCTATAATCATCCCTTTGAGGACACAGGGAGCCAGCAAGGGACTTCTGGACCCCAAGAGGAGGACAAAAACAGTGGAGAACTGGCAAGTGATTGCATGTGTTCCATCAACCTAATCACCCTGGCAACCCTGAGTACAGCAGCAGTGAGACTGCAAACTGGAAGGTCCTTAACTGTGAACTGTTTTGGTGTTCTTGGACTTGGCACTCAGTTGAACTGCCTTGGGGAGAGCTTGAGCAGGAGTGTGGAGAACTTTGGGCATTGCCTGAGGCCCCAGACTGAGCCCCTGAGCTGGGCGCATGAAGCCACTGGGAAAGAAGTGCCCTGGCAAGCTCCGCCCTCAAGGTCCCAGAGCAAGGATTGGGCGGGGAAAAAGTAACCTAGTAACTGAGCAGCTTAAAGGCGGGGACTGAACTGCCTTACAGCTTTAATCCTTAGGGGCAGAGTGAGTCGGTTTTGGCACACTGGAGCCTTGGGCTGTTGCCCTGGGTAGAGTGCCGTGATGTCACACCTCATAGCAACCTCAAACTCCCGGGCTTGGTGCCGCGAAGACCTCCATAAGAGGTGTGCAGCAACCCCCGACTGGTGACCCGCACCCACCGGGCCTCTGAATTCCCTGACTAGGAACTGCGGGAGCCACACAACCCTGCCTCTTCCTTCCTGTGTCCTCCCAGCCTCCACACTAGCCCATTCATCTGGCCAGAAACTCTGGTAGCTGCGTGCCCTCTGGAGCCCTCCCTGCATCTGCGCAGAGCCCTTCTCCTGGCCAGAGACTGCTGAAGCCTTGGGCTCTCTGTGCCAAAGTCATTAGGAGCCAGGCACTCCCGGAACAGTGCGCACCACCCCCAGCCCTGTTGCTGGATCTGGGTGTGTCACACACCAGAGCTGCTTCCACAACCAGAACTCCCTAGCTAGAGCAGCCCCAGAGGAACTACACAGGGTCACTCGCTACAAAGATCCAGCAACAATAGAGTGATCCCGCTGGGGTCTAATCTTGGAGAGACACCTCCCCAACTCTGAGTACGGCCAGAGGCGATGGTGAAAAACAATCATGAGGTGAAATTAACAG
>CAUYPK010101516.1:0-21611 GCA_963574355.1 Loris lydekkerianus | reverse complement strand
TAAATGGGGTTTTCACTTAATTAAATGTGCCATTAAATATTGTGGGTTAAATAGTTCAGTGGAATACAGTTCAGTTCAGCCGCCTACCTCTTCAGCTCAGCCGCGACTTGTGGACTGAGCTGAAGCACCGCCCCCTCAAGCTGACGGCAGAAGACGACTGGAGACTACGTGCATTTGATTAGGTGCGCACCGAATCAAATAACCTGTATGACCCGAGTATAAACTGAGTTCGGGTTTTTTCGGCACAAAAACTCGTCTTATACTCTGAGTATATACGGTATTCCCTTGCATTTAAAAGGGGACAAACAAGTTTCTTCTGTTCCAAATGCTTGACCATAATCTGTAGTGCCTACCCAATCTGGCTTTCTCTGAATACCTTATATTTGCCAAATTTAGGTCCACATCAGTGTTTTCACACTGGTTTCTCTTTCCCCAAATTTTTACATTGCTGACTCCCTTTTTTATTAATGTTTTGTCATTTTCAATGTTCACGTCTTTGCCTCTTTGATTAAATTTATTTCTTAGGTTTTTCATTTTCTTTTTGATGCTATAGTAAATGGGATTTTAAAAAATCTATTTTTGAATAGTTTGTTGTTACGTATATACATGGTTTTTGTATGTAGAATTTTTATTCCTGCAATTTTACTGACTATTCTAGCAGTTTTGTGGTGGAGTCTATAGGGTTTTCTATATGTAAGACATGTCATCTGCAAACAGGGACAAAGTTAACTTCTTCCTTTTTGATCTAGAGGCCTTTTTATTCTTTTTCTTTCCAAATTGCTCTGTCTAGGACCTATAGTCCTATACTGAATACAAGTGTCCAGGGTGGGCATCTTTTTCCTTTTCCTGATCTTTAGGTTTCCTTCATTATAATGTTAGCTATTGCTTTGTCATAGATGGCCGTGATTATGTTGAGAATGTTGAATTATGTCAAGTGCTTTTTCTGTATCTATTGAGGTGATCATATGATTTTTATTCTTTATTCTGTTATGTGGTGTTTCACTTTTATTGTCGTTCATCTTTACATCCTGAGGATAAATTCTAGGTGATTATGGTGTAATGGGTCTTCTTTTAATGTGCCAGTGAAGCCAGTTTGTTAGTATTATGTGGAGGATTTTTACATCTGTGATCATTGCAGATACTGGCTTGTAATTTTCTTTTTTGGTAGTTTCTTTGTCTGGCTTTGGTATCAGGGTAATGCTAGCTTCATAAAATGAGTTTGGAAGTGTTCACTCCTCTTTGACTTTCTGGCAGAACTTGAGAAGAACTGGCCTTAATTCTTCTTTGAATGTTTTATAGATTTCACCAGTGAAACCGTCAGATGCTGCTGAGCTTTTCTTTTTTGGGAGGTTTTTGATTACAGATTCAATCACTTGACTCATATTGGTCTCTTTGGACTTTCTGTTTCTAGATATGAGATCATATCAAACAAGGGTAGTTTGGCTTCTTCCTTCCCAATTTGGATGCTCTTTGTTTCTTTTCTCTGATTGCTCTAGCTAGAACTTCCAGTACTACGTTGAATGATGGTTGTGAGAGTGTGCATCCTTGTCTTGTTCCAGATCTTAGGAGAAACGGTTTCAATTTCTCCCCATTCAGCATGATACTAGGTGTGGGTCTGTCATATATAGCTTTTATTGTGTTGAGGTAGGTTCTTCCTTTTCCCAGTTTTTTGAGAGTTTTTGTTATGAACGGATATTGAATTTTATTGACTACTTTCAGCATCAGTTGAAATGATCCTAAGAATGGATTTGGTGTTCATGTGGAGAGACACTGCTGGGTGTTTCTGTTCAGCCATCTTGTCTGCTATATGTATTATATGCTGTATTTTTACAATATGTTTAGTTAGAGGAAAGAGAATGTTATTAAGAAATCATAAGGAAGAGAAAATATGTTTACTGTTCCTTGGTGGGAGTAAATAATCATTCAGGTCTTCATCCTTGTTTTTTCTTTTGAGGAGAAGGGGTTCGTCTAGCTGTCTCCGGGGTGGCAGAGGTAGAAGAAATTCTGCTTGTGAGTGTGCCTTTGCAGATAAATTTATGTTGCTCAGGTGTGAAGTGTACTTCTGTTCAGTTTTTATTAACTAATTAAACTGATGTTTGTGTGTTTTTAAAACCAGATTGATTGAACTGTACTTTACTATAAAACTAATGTCCTTCAAGTATATAATTTAATGAATTAAAAAAAAAACGATTTTTGAGATATACCACCACCGCCATTATTCAGATTAGAAAATTTTCTTCACCCCTATGAGGTCCCTCATCACCAGGACCTTTCTTGACTCTTTGTCAAACACAGAATCAGTGGCAACAGATTTCTTATAACTGGGCTGTACTATTGTCGAATAGTGTAAATTTAATTTAGTGAGCCATATATTATTATACATGAGATGGGTTTGAGTTTGCACAACTTCTAGTAATAAAAATTTTGTGTCAGACAGAAAAATTCTTTCATGTTTATTTTACAGAGTCCCAATTAAACATTTTCCTATTTTACTTAGTTTTTGATCTTACACAGCTCATTTATATTTAGTAGATCACAGTAGAAAAGATTGACAAGCTAATATAAAGCCCTTTTAATTATTTACTGCACATAAACATAAATACCTTCTGAGGCAGGTCATGTTCATGGATAATGAAAATGAAAAAAAAAAACTAATTAGATAGAACAGTTTATCCATAATTAGGTTATAAATGCAACTTTCGGCAAAATTGGTATTTTCTTTCTCACTCACCAGAGGGCACTCTTTTCTAGTGAATTGCTTTTAACTCTGTTCTGTTGAATTATTATATTGTACTTTGAAAAATTCAAGGTCATTGTTGGGATCCAGGTGTGTATTATTTGGAGAGTAATGATTTTTTTTGTCAGCTGTTTTATAAGTGTCATTAGACAGGGCCATACAAACAAGCCGATATGAAATGCTTCGAACAGCAGTATGTATAAGTGGTATAAACTATCTCCTCAGTTTAGTTTCTTTTTGCTTACTAGCTTTGTGACGTCATGGTTTCTCTTTATTCACGTTTAGATTTCAGATCGGGTAGAGCAGCGGCTTCAGGAGATAGAAAGAGAGATGCGCACGGAGAGGGAGCTGGTGGAGAGACGCCAGGACCAGCTGGGGCTTATGTCCTTGCAGCTACAGGAGGTTCGTGAGAAATACTGTCCTGGGATTTTGAAATTTCTCTTTTGAAGTTTCTCTTTTCATTAAAAAAAAAAAAAATGTTGGGTGGTTTTTCTAGTATGGTATAACCTTGAATTTGGATAGTTATTTAGCCATGTTAAAGTGGTTATAATTCCTTAGTTGTTGCATGGAGCTGTAAGTACAATTCCACCCAAACGCGAAGTATAGCATATTTCTTAAAGGTCAGTGTACAGAATCAAACCTACCTGGTTTCGTACTTGCTGTGTGTGTGACCCTATGGAAAAACTTAACTTCTCTAGGCAGTAAAGTCTTCCGTGGAAAATGGAAATAAAAGTAGCATCTATCTAATCAGATTAATGTGAGGATAAATGAGTTAATGCTGGTAAGGTTCTTAGCATAGTGTCTGGCATGTACTCAGAAAACATTAACTGAAAGTATAATCTGATTAGTTTTTCTGGGCATGGACCAGAAGTCAGATAATCAACTTCTGGGTCATCAAACTATAGCCTACAGATAGAATTTGTCCCATTGTCTGTTTTTCTAAATAACGTTTTACTGAAGTATGGCCACACTTACTCATTTACATATTGTGTGTGATTGCTTATGTGACATAGTGGAATAGTTAAGTAGTTGTGAAAGTGACTATATGTCCCACAAGGCCCAAAGTATTGACAGTCTGCTCCTTTATGTGTACAAAAATGTTTGCCAATC
Source organism: Loris lydekkerianus (assembly GCA_963574355.1). Lineage (NCBI taxonomy): Eukaryota > Metazoa > Chordata > Mammalia > Primates > Lorisidae > Loris > Loris lydekkerianus. Next base: position 17,764 of record CAUYPK010101516.1, on the reverse strand, counting down.
TCTGAATTAGATTATCATCAAACCAATTCAAAGTATCCTTTAGGTACTCCTTTTATTTTAAAATTTCAGACTTATGATAAAATTGAAACTTAGAACAGAGGATTTCTGCCTAAGTTTCACCTGGTTTGCCTCATTAGTTATTTTTAATAGATTTTGTCATTTTTCTATACATATTCATGCTATAATTTTTTTCTATACACATTTTTTTCTGTACACATTCATTTTCTATACACATCCGTGGAGGGACAGTAGAAACATCATAGTTGATCACCTCCCTACATTGATCAATTCCTTAAGTTGACCCAATTTTTATAAACCAGATATGCACCACATGTGCGTATCAGTACAGTAGGCCTAGTTCCTTATGATGACCAGTTTGTTACAGTCCCTTGGGTGGTCAACTTACAGTGGTTCTACTGTATTTTTCTCTGAAAAATTTTTGAGTAAGTTGCAGACATGCTATAAATACTTTTATATCTAAATTATGTGATATAATCACAGTACAATAACCAAAATCAGGAAATTAATGTCAGTATAATACTTTGATCTTGTTCAAATTTTGTTACTGTAATAGTGGCCTTTTCTGGTTCAGGATAAAATACAGGTTCACACCTAGCATTTAGTTGTCATGTCTCTTTAGTCTCCTTTCGTTTGGAACAGTTTTCCAGTCATCATGAATGATAATTTTTTAGGGGGCTAGCAGTTTATTTGGTAGAATTGTTTTCATTTTGAGTTTGTTACTGTTTCCTCATGACTAGATTCCGGTTATGGACCTTTGGCAGGAAACCTAGAGAACTAATATTGTGTCCTTTCCATACTATAATATCGGGAGTCATATAATGTTGACTTATTACTTTACTGGTAAAAACTGGACACTTTGTTATGGTGGAACCTACCAGGTTTCTCCACGGTAAAGTTACTGTTATTCCTTTTGGATTATTTTTTTCATGGGGATACTCACCTTGTTTCTATCATACTTTCACCCACTAATTTTAGCAACTGTTACTGATTCTTACCTGAAGCAATGATTACTGTTAAGGGTGGTTCATTTTAAAACAAAATTTCTTCATTCTTTCTGTATTTATGCAATTCTACTTTTAAGGAAGAACTCATTGTGTGGATTCTTGGATTCTGTTTCATTCTATCATTTTAGGAAATTAATGTATTGAAATTTCCCTTAAATGTTTCTTAGATCTCAACATAAAGTATAAAATTAGAAACAATAAGAAAACCCAAAGATTAAAGAAAAATGGAGAACATTTTTCATTTATAAAATAATTTCTCTATAAGTTCTTTGTATACTCATAGATCACTAATTTCTCTACGTATGCTCATAGATCACTAGGTTTTCTTAATTGACACTTTTTTTCTTAAGTGTAAGTCGACACTGCTAACTGAAATTAAGGACCAAATATTGCAAGCCTGAAATTTAATGTAAGCTGATAGAAAAATCTGCTTTTGTTTTCTAAAATTCCATTTTCTTCCATTTCACAAAAAGAGGCATGCTCTTGTTAGTTGGTAATTACTTTGAAGAGGATACTTTGTTGAATAATTAGATACAGCATGTGGGTATCCTTTTTTTTTTTTTTTTAACCTTGATTTTTATACATTTGTTCTCAAAGCAAATTCCATCTGGTAAGCGTAAGAATACTGAAGAGACAATTGTTCTTTTTTTGCAAGAGAAAATTAGACTTTCCATACTTATTTTCTTCTCTTTGCAGAATGCACAAAATTACAAAGAGGGAGAGGAAGATTGCTTCCTACCCCTATTCTTGAGAAACCAGATCCTGAGAGTATTTGCATTGTAATTGTCAGTTTGACTAAAAGCTTGAGCTGTGATTTGGAATTCCATCTCTGACAATACTATAGAGGATCACTATTGATAAGAAATGTTTAATTTCAAAAAAAAAAAAAAGAAATGTTTAATTTCATATTTTGTCACTTTAATATAAGCAGTGACCTATACGTGTTTAAAAGGTGGATTTGGATTATAAACAGTGCAGTGGAAACTGGTAAAGATGAATTTAGGTTTATGTAATTCTCAGCTCCCAAGTGGCTCATCCTGTCTGGAAAGGTCATGTTTAAGGTGAGAAAACAGTTTGCTCTTTTTTTGATATTAAAAAAAAAAACATTATGGAAATTCCTATATGGTATGGGGACAGCAATGAATGTATTTTGTTTCTGTGGTGAGAAATAGAATATATAGGGGAGTATGTGGCCTGGACTTTTAGCTAATGTGCTCTTTTGCCTTCTTTAAATGTCTATTTCATTGTGAATGAAAACTATGACATTTGAAAGTTAAGATATTAGGAGTATTCATTAAAAATTCCAAGATGTCAGAGATTTCTAGGTGTAATGGCATTATTTCAGGGAGGCAATCTTGGTTTTGGTAAAACTTGCTGCTTTTTAGTGATCTAATGAGTCCTCAGAACTTTATTCCCATTAAATAAAAACTCAGTGTTAATTGTTAGAAGTTGTCAGGGGAAGCCATTCTCTTTTTCTTATTTAGAGTTTTTAAGGAGATGTTCACTCTTTTCTGTTTCTTTTCTCCTGATTTGACCAAAAGAGCCATGCACAATCCTCAACTGTTCATATGTTAATACTATTGGAGTTACATGAACACCAGATTTTCTTAACTTGGTAAGGACCTTTACTGGCTCTCAGATCTCTTATATAGTATTTTAAACAACTTTCTTTTGGTATCTCCATAGAAATCTCTTTGTAAGAAAGATGAGTATTTTACATTGGTTGTACAATAATATTCTTTTTATTTAAAAAAAAATTTGAGTGGTTTTTCTAGTGCTTTGCATTTACTAGTCAAATCTAGATATTTTTAAGCCTATATCTGTCTGCCTTTCCTGCATAAACAATAAAGTGTGTGTTTAAGAGCACATTATCAAATACAAACTCCTTTTGATCAAATGCTTACTAATGGTTACTTAAGTGTGACTGATTAAATTTAGCAGAGTAGAGGTGGGCATGGTGGGTGCTAGAGTTGGAAAAGAGGTATTCAGACTGTATGTACAAGATGAAAACTCTTTTTTATAGGTCTAATATTTAGATAAAATTCTAGATAAAAATTCTCATTCCTGGCTATGTGTCTTGGGAATTTCTGACTGGTTTTTTACTACCTGTTTAATGTAAAATAAATGTTATTTCTTCATCTTTAGTTGAATTACTTAAAATAAAAAAACACGAGGTAATGCTGGGTATGGATTTATATGTGTTTTTCAGAACATTTCATAGCATCTTACATTACTGTTTCCTATCTCATGCATATCAAGATTATCCATGCTTACCTGCAACTTAGGCAGCTTCTGGTGCCTGAAAAGTTGAAGGTGCTTCATTGGGACCTGTGGACAAGTGAGGGCATCGACTCTTAATAGAAGATGGGGAAGGTTAACTGAGGACGTGTTAAATATTTAAGATGGGAACTCAGATCAGTGGCTTTTAGTCTGTGGTCCAATAAAAATAAAATATGGCCTCATGAAGAAATATTAAAGTACTTGATAGTTTTTTTTTTTTGTTTGTTTGGAGACAGAGTCTCACTATGTGGCACTGGGTAGAGTGCTGTGGCATCATAGCTCATGGCAATCTTGGGCTTAAATGATTCTCTTGCCTCAGCTTCCCGAGTAGCTGGGACTACAGTTGCCTGCCACAACACCCAGCTACTTTTTTTGTTGCAGTTGTTTAGCTGGTCTGTGCTAGGTTCGAACACGCCACCCTTGGTGTATGTGGCTGGCGTGGTAACCATTGTGCTATGGACACTGAGCCAGTACTTGATAGATTTCTTTCCAACATTTTTCTTTCTTTCTTTTTTTTCTTTTTTTTTTTTTTTTTAATTTTTGGGGATTCATTGAGGGTACAGAGAACCAGGTTACATTGATTGCATTTGTTAGATAAAGACTTCCTTATAATTGCGTCCCACCCCCAAAAGTTGTGCCACACACTGTAACCCCCGCATCCCCAACCTCCTTTCCTATTTCTGCTTTCCCCTCCCTCCCCCCCTACTGTGTACTAGGTCATTAATTGTCCTCATATCAGAATTGAGTACATAGGATTCTTCCTTTTCTATTCTTGTGATGCTTTACTAAGAATAATGTGTTCCATTTCCATCCAGGTTAATATAAAAGATGTAAAGTCTCCATCTTTTTTAATGGCTGAATGGTATTCCATGGTGTACATATACCACTGCTTATTAATCCATTCCTGGGTTGGTTGGTATTTAGGCTGTTTTCACATTTTGGCGATTGTAAATTGAGCTGCAATAAACAGTCTAGTGCAGGTGTTCTTATGGTATTCCAACATTTTTCTTTATCTTTTGGTATCTTTACCAGTGAAAGTAATTATTCATTTCTGCCACACAATGTAATTGTGGTTTCAGAGATGCTGAGTATCTCTTACATACTCTACATAAGAAAAGCCTGGGGCACTATTTATTAATATATTTAGTTTGGACTCATTAAGGGAGAAGCTTCCATGAAGCCAAAGATGTTTTTCTAATGTCTTTTTTTTTTTTTTTTTTTTTTTTTTTTGAGACAGAGTCTCATTTAGTCACGCTTGGTAGAATGCTATGGCATTGTAGCTCATAGCAACTTCAGACTCTTGGGCTCACGAGATCCTCTTGCCTTAGTCTCCCCAGTGGCTGGGACTATAGGTCCCCACCACAATCCCTGCCTGTTTTTAGAGACAGGATGTCACTTCTGCTCAGGCTGTTCTTGAACTTGTGAGCTCAAGCAAACCACTGGTCTTGGCCTCCTACAGTGCTGAGATTACCTGTGTGAGCCACCATGCCCAGCCCTGTAGTGTCGTCTTGGTAGCTTTAGCGTCCCCCTTAATACCCTGAATATCCTATAGCAGAGGAGAGCCCAGTCAGCTAAACACTCTAACCTGGCTTTTTCAGACTTCTTTTGAGACTCCTCTACTCTGTGTGGATACATGGAGGCCTTCTAAGGCTGGTAGATTTTGGACTCATCTTTATTTACTTTTCCGAGGCTGAATTTCAGTATTCTTGCTAGGCCATTTACTTACTCCTTTCTTTCCTTTCTGTAGCCAATGCCTTCTTTTTTGTAGTATCCCTCACATTTTAACATATATTTATTTTGTATAAATATATATTTATTATGGTATTATTGGGTACTTTTGATATAAATCCCCATTAAATCATTCCCACATTGATCATCCCAAAAGCCTCCCTAAGCTTGGAGAAAGACCATTTACAAATAAATGAGACCTTAAAAATAAAACGTCCTATAGGAAGCAAGAGGAAAACTCGTAGGATGCTTCTTATTTTCGTGATCCTTGGGACATGAGCTCTAGAATTCAGTCATTTGTCAGGACTGGGTGACCTCCCAGGGGGTTTGGTAGGCAGAGAATAACACAGACAGAGTGAAAGATCCGTCAGACTACCAGGAGCTTGAAACTACTGAGTGTCACAATAGAACAACCATACTTAATACGTTGTAGGAAAACATGTAGCAAGGGAGAATTCTAAAACTTCTCCTCTAGTGTTTGGTCTTCGTAGGATAAAGCCCGTCGTATGCAATAAATCGTGGTCTTATTTTGAGCCATAGCATTTTTCTCCTTTTGCAGAGATGGCCTTCCCCCCCACCCCCAACGCCACTGTCCAGTTTCTGGTGATACATATTATATCAAAGTTTTATCCCAGATTATTGTTAGCAGTTTCTTGACATGTTACCTCTTGTAATTGTACTAATTTTGAGCATTTTACATTTCTAGGATATTTGTTGAATGTATTAAGCAGTGATCACATTAATACATTGTTTTGATCCCACGTTACTAGTTTTTATTTCTCATGTCATTCTTTTAAGATTTTTATTATTAAGCATTTAGTATAAAAAGTATTTATGTAATTAAATGTGATCATATAAAATATTTGAAATTCCTTTATTATTTTGCTTATTTACATGGCTCATTTTATTTCCTTCTCTTCCCCTTTGTTCTGAAAGCAAACAACCTCCCCAAAAGAAACCCGTGTTAATAACCTGAAATGTATTCCTTTATAGTTTTCTTTGTGATTTTAATTATCCTGGACAGATGTATAGAAACTATATATATATCTTTGTATACAGAGAGATTTTAACAATACATATTTATTTTAATAAAATGGGGTCATAATATCTATATATTTCTATGTATTTTTTTTATCACAAATACTTTCTGGAAATTCTTCCAACTGATGTGCTTCCAACTTAATCTTTTATTACCATGGATAAGTTTTTTATTACATTATAATAGATATCACCAGATTATTTTTCCAGGAAGTTCTAAAATTTCTTATTCCTGCCAGCAATGGTTGAGGTTTTCCCCACATTCCTACCAGTAGTAGTAGTAGTTATAAAATTTCTTTAAATTTTTTCCAGGCTTGTGATATAAATGTTTTTACATTTATTTACATTTCTCTATTAATGAATTTGAGCATCTTTTTATGTATTTGTTGGCAGTAGTATTTGTGCTTATATAGATCTTTATAACTTCTGCTTATTTTAAAATATTGTATTATATGGGTTTCCCCCCCCCCAGGAATTAATTTTTTTATTGGAGAGAGGAAGGAGTCCAAGTTATTTTTTATATGACTAATCAGTTACCTCAGGATCATTTTTGAATAATTGGTCTTTCCACTCAAATTTAAATGCCACTTCTGTTGTCTGTTATTTACCCGTGCTGTCCGGCTTCTATATGCTTTGCTATTGATCTGTTTGTCTATTCCTGTACTGATGTCATTCTGTCTTAATTATTAGAGCTTTTATTATCTTTTGGTAAATGATGATGAAAAGCCCTTGTCCTGTTCCATGAAAAATCCTGCTGGCATTTTGATTTTAATTGTACTAAATATGTAGATTAATTTGAAGAGAAGTATCTTTTCTAATGTTTTTGAATGATGTTTTATAATCCTCTTTATACAGGTCTTATACACCTCTTGTTAGACTTACTTCTAGGTTTTTTATGGTTTTTCTTCCTATTGGGAATTGGATGTTTTCTTTTATTTCATCTCTAATTTGTTATTTCTAGTATATGTGATACAACTGGTTTGGATATATGGCTTTTGTATCTAGCAAATTTGCTCAATGCTCTTTTAATTCCTATAATGTGTTAGTAGCTTTACTGACCTATTGCCTGCTCTATAGATAATATCATTTGAAATTAAAGGTGATGTGGTCTTTTTGTTTAGGATTCTTTTACTGTTTTTTTTTTTTTTTTTTTTCTCCTTTTGGTCTTACTGCACTTGCTAGAACTGGAAGTATAATGTTGAATGGAAACAGAGGTAGCAAGAATTCTTGCTCTTGCTTCTGTATTCTTGCCTTACTTGTTGTTCTTCTGGAATGTTAACTATGCTACTAGTTTTGAATCACATTAAGAATATTGCGTTTATTCCTAGATTGCCAAAAGAGGTTTTCTGTTATTGTTTATTTTTTCATTTTTAAAATCATGAATGAGCTGTGAAATTTATCAAATACTATTGCTGCTATACTTAACTTTTGTTATTTAAATGTGTTGATTTAAATATCGTTGATTCTATCAATAGATGTTGAGCCCTCCCTGTATTCCTGAGAACTTTGATCATAGAAAAATGTTTTTTAGACGTTAATTCATGATTTTATTAGTCATCTATTTTGTTTGTTTGTTGTTGTTTTTTAGAGATAGAATCTTGCCTTATAGCCCTCGGGAGAGTGCAGTAGCATCACAGCTCACAGCAACCTCCAACTGCTGGGTTTAGGTGATTCTCTTGCCTCAGCCTCCCGAGTAGCTGGGGATGTAGGTGCCTGCCACAACCCCTGGCTATTTTTTTGTTGCAGTTTGGCTGGGGCCAGGTTCGAACCCACCACCCTTGGTATATGGGGCTGGCACCCTACCCACTGAGCTACAGGCACCGCCCTATTTTGTTTGTTTTGAAATGTATTTAAAAAAGCATTTATAGCTCTTTAATACTATTTGGTTATTCCTTTTCTTTTAGTCTTGTTAGAAATATGATTATTTTGTTAGTTTTCTTTTTCACTAGCTTTGTTTATTGCTTCAACTTCTGCTCTTGAGTCTCTTACTTTTCTTCTCTTTTTTCAAGGATTATTCTATTTTTTTGAAGTTACAAATTTAATACTTAGTTGATTTTTCTGTTTTTTAAATTCAATAATGTAAATTTAAGCAAATTGACTATGTGTCCTGTTATAATATTTTTTGTGGTAGTTTCTTTCAAAACCCTTTATAATTTGTTATGATTTCCTCTATAATGTAAGGCTTATTTAGAAGTACCTTTTAGAATGTTCAGAGATGTATCTTTACTTCTTTTTAAACTTTTTATTATTTGTTTTTAATTTAACTGAAATTTATTGAAATTTCTATTTTGATCTAGTTCTAGGCTCAATGTTTTTCTAAGTACTCCAGAGTAAAAGAATTAGACATATTTTCTGGTTTTTTTTTTGTTTTTTTTTTGGTACAGAATCTTACCAGACACACACACTCAAAGACACAAACATTTAATTGGTCAAGTTTGTAAATGTTGTTCTCTTCTTCTGTATTTTTAAAAATATATCGGTCTACAGTCTCAATTTTCCATTTCTCCCTGTGATCTGTTTTGATCATGTGGTTTTCTGTATATAATTTACTTCTTGGACAATTATTTTAAAAATTTGTTATATAGTATGCCTCTTGAGATTAACATTCTTATGGTTACTGTTTTTGTGGCATATCATTTTTCCTCTTTAATCTTTCCTCTGTAGTTCTATTTTTCTGTGTTTCTTATAAAACAACTTATAACTGGACTTACAAAAGAATCTTATAAATTATGGTAGGGTTAGCCATTTATACTTATTGTGATTACTGACACCTGTGGAAGTGTTTTTTTACATCTTATTTGTGTCATTTTAACCTTTCCCCCCATTTTCTGTTGGAGTGAAGTTTATATTAAAAGTATAAAATCTTTTTGTTGTCTTTGAAGCTATAGATTATAGTGTCATTCTTTTCATAGCTATTCTAAAATCTTAAACATATAGTACATATTACTCTAAGAAGTCCATGTTATAGTCTCATTGGTTTCTTCTCAGAGTCTTACTAGAACCTTTTATTTCTTCCTCTGGATGACTCATCCCTTCTCATTCTTCAGGGTTAATTGTCACCTCTTTGGAGAGAACTTATCATTCCTTCCTCCCTTTCTAAAATTGCCCCCTTCTGTCCCATTGCTCACTATCATGTCATATTCCTTTATTTTTTATGCCATTTAACACAAACTAGAATTATTTGTTATTGTTTACTTATGCTGTTATATATCTCCTACCCAAGAACATGGACTCCACTGGCAGGGATCCCTTCCGTCCTGTTTACCCTGTTTCTGGGACACATAGTATAGTGTTTATCACATAGTAGACTCCTACTCACCAAATAGTTGCTGAAGAAATTAATGCTGTTTTCAAATTAAGTTGAACACCTAATAGAGGCAGCTGGATTTCTGAGAAATAAATTTAGAATGGAGCTGCCCAGATATATGAATTCTAAATGTAAGATTTCTTTGAAATGTTAATTATGGATTTCTGAAAGAAACTCAGCTATGTGAATGTTGGTAAAGTGACAGTATGGAACTGTTTCTTTTATGGGACAACAACAGATGCTGATTGACTTTTTTTTTTTTTTTATGACATTGTGAACAACAAACAGGAAATACTTTTTAAGAGGCTTTGTATGGGTGGTGCTTGTGGCTTAAAGGAGTGGAGCACTGGCCCCATATGCCAGAGGTGGTGGGTTCAAACCCAGCCCTAGCCAGAAACTGCAAAAAGAAAAAAAAAAGTGTAAAAAAAAAACCCAAGAGACTTTGTAGATGTAGTTTTTTCTCTTAATCACTAAGACAAGATTTTTAATTTTAAACATAATCTGCATTAAACTTTCAAATTCAGTTGACAAAAGTCATAGGATAACTTAATGGGGAATTACTATATGTTTTGACCACTAGTCGTCAGTATTGAACCATCAATTAAGACCTAGAGGCACTGTTTAGTAAAGATGCCAGAGTTTGTTGAAAAATGATTCTTTATAAAATATATATCCTTAGCTCTTCAGGCTTCCTGAAAGTATACTTGGCACAAATGTTATAACTGAAAAAAAATCTAGTTATTTAATTATTTGCTGTTTAAAACTTTAAATCTGAAAGTATGTTGCTTTCCATTGGTTAAAAAATATATGACACATTGAGTATTATATATTAAGACACCTGCTGTATTAAACATGGAAACTGTTGTTTTTCTGCCTTTGTGTTACAGTTGTGTGTGTGCTTGTATTCGGGGTTACAGTTTTTCCTTCCTCTTTTCCCTCTTTTCCTCTATGGAAGAGACTTCTATGTACAGTCAAACAGAGGCACTGCAATCATATATTCCCATGTCCTTTTATACTTTCCTATTTCTAAGATGTACATAAGTATCCCAAAGATACTTTCTCTAAATTTTTATCTCATATAGATTCAAACCTGTTCCTCCTAATTATCATTTTCTTCTCCTTAATACTGTCTTTTGCACTGTGTTTTCCACCTACCCCACTTGTAATCATTTGCTCTTGGTATTCTAATTTCTTTCTTGTTAGAAAAGCATTTTTATAGCTTTTATTACTCATTGCATTTGTAGTTAATTTATATTTCCATTAATTACTTAATCCTTTATATTTAAATGCTGAAGCTGTGGTGTGAATTCTTTATTGCTCAAGAAACGAGAAACTGCTGAAGATACATTATTTCTAATATATCTTTGTCTACACTCTGGTCAAGTGTCAGAATATTTAGAACTTATTATCTAGTCATTTGATGGACTTTATATGGTTTGAGAAAGAAGTTATACAGTTTCATGTTTATTATCTGAGAATGAGATCCCAGCATCTTGCTGACTAGCATCAGTCTTGGATGGGAGTCAAGGCATAAGTTGCCATGATTCAAAGCCACAAAACCTGGGCAGATTTTATCTCTGGAGCATCAGTTTCCTGTTGTTTGTCTTTCTGACCTGTGAACTTGTTCATAAAATGCTAGATCTTTTCCATTTGTGTGGTTCATCCAAAGAGGTAGTCTTATGTTTCTTCTTACAAAGATGGATAATCATGATAACAAAATAATTTTAGTTTTATATTTGAAAATATTTATTTCCTTTATGTCCCTGCCTTCTCCTTTTCTTCCATTCTTCACATCCAATCCATCATTGAATTTTTTTAGCTCAATTTAAAAAATATTTTCTAAATTGGTACCTATTCATCTGTGCTGCTACTTCTTTCTCCTCCTGCTGAGGGTAATTCGGCAAGTAGCCGCCTTGCTTCCGTTCTAACCTCCTTGCAGTTTTCCCCCCACAGAATCAAATTAAGTCACATCTTTCTTCCAAACCTTGACTTCAGGGGTTCCTTCGTGACACTTAGAATGAAATGTAAGGCCGCAGGGCCCCTCAGACCTAGTCCCCGAATTCCTCTCACTCTAATTTTCTGTCCTTCCTCTTGCCGACTCGAGGGCAGCCACTCTTCTACTTGCTTTTCCATTGGACATACCAGACACCTCCTGCTCCTGGACATTTTATACTTCCTGTTTTTAGAGCTACACATTTTAAGTTCTGAAACAGTTGCAGGGCTGTGCCCTCATGTCATTGAGATTCAGAAAGCTCTTATTAACCTGCTCAAATGCCCCCTACTTCACTCCCGAGCCCCTTATACTGGCTGTGATTTTTCTTTATAACACGTTTCGTTACCTGTCATCTGTCTGTCTCTGACCAGATTGTAGTCTTTACAAAAAAGGCAGGCACTTTTTCTTCATTCCTGTGTCTCTAGCACCAAGACGAGGTCCTGACGTGGGGTGGGGGGCCAGTGTTTCTTGAAGGAACGAATGAATGAATGTACAGTAAGAACTGTTCACAGTAAAATGTTCATTCAGTCAATACTGTCATGAACCTACTGTGTGCAAGGTACTGTGCGGGGGACTGGGGATTTGAAGATACTTGAAACATCGCCTCACCTGGTAGGGGGTCCCAATGTAGTTGAGGACATAGAGGTGTTAATAATCATTATAATTCAGTAAGGTCATTGTTTCACATTTGGATATGCTCCAGAGTAGCCCAGAAGGGAAATAATTACTTGTTCCTGGCCCCTTGAAGAAAGTTTGGGTAAAATAGGTGGCATTTCTGCTGAGACTACATTTTCAAATCATTTGAAGAAATTCTTCAATGATTGTAATTCTGCCCCATTGCTTATTGTTACATGTCAAGGACTTTACCAATCAGTGGCTGAAACACTTATTTAAATTCTTACTTTCTGTGGTATTGATTCACACTGTTGCTTTTCGTCTTATCATTTAATGCCATACTAATTAATTTCCTTTCTCTTTTATGTTTGTGGATTACTTTTTTTTTTTTCCTTTTTTGTAAGGATGAAATAAACACTGTTCTTCTCTGTTCTGTTTGTGAAAGACCATTGATGACAACATGCTGATAAAAAGGAAAGGGATGAATGAGAATGAATGGCTAGGGGATTTATTTTTCAAAGGTCCGTTGGGATGCTATTTGGCACAGCTTGAACATGCAGGTCCAAGGTATATCATGTTCTTTAGTCTTCTTCCCTGGTCTTGCTCTTGACTTCTCTCCTTGCCTAACCACTCCCTTTATTTAACCTATTTCAGATGACATGAAAGTACTGTTAATATTTTTTCATTGAGAGGTACTTTTTTCTCCCAAACTCCTTCTGGAAGAGAATTTGAAAGAGACCTTGGATAATATCTCTTTCAACCTTGTACTTGAATTTCCATTTACAGAGCAAAATTCTTGGGTGGTAGATGTTGTAGACACAGTCTCCACAAGTCGTATCATCTTTCTGGCCTTGAGAAATAGCTGGCTGTAGGAAGGACTATTCTATTTTAATGGTATATTTCAATGGCCTAGTGTTTAATAATGACAAAACAAAAGTTGAAAGTTCAGAAATGTATTCTACATCATAGAGGAAGTAGCATGTCTTTGGATTCCTTTGAAGGGTGAGTTTTATGACATCATGTGTGAGTGTAGTTGTCCTGAAATTCTTATAATCTCATTTCTGTATAATTAACACCTATGTCTCGTCTTCTTAGGCTTTTTGTTTTATCAAGAAAATAATACTTAAGGCTGTTGATTATTCAATGGGTGCAATGCACTCTCTACCCTCTTTCACCTCTACATTTCAGCTGTCCTTCTCCAAAATTCTACCAGGTATGTTAGCTTAGCTTTCTTGTTAGTCAAGTAATTTTGAAAAATGTGTGTTTTTCAGGGTGTTTTCTTGGGTTGATCAATTTGCTTGTAGTTTCTTTGGTCGTAGCACGAATTGAGTTAGTCCCCATATGCTTTTTGGTCCCTCTTTCTCCTTTTAAAATTTCTGATCACGGTGCTGCTTGCTTTCTGGGTTCTTGAGCTTTCCTCTCTGTTATGACCTGACTCCTTTATTTTACCAGTTTTTAAAGCATATGTGCAGGTGTTCTTGTAGAGCACTTCACATTCTGTTTGGAAATTGTGAATTGTGTGTGAGTCTGACACATTCTTATGTTCATAACATATATTACTAGATCTCAAAGTATGTTTAATGACATTTATTTTTCTATGTGTATTCCTGCCAATATTGTCATTGTAAATTATAACAAATAAGGCTAGCATGAATCTGTGTGAGTCCTTTTGTGCAGCACCATATGCAAATAGACATTTAATGCTGTTAATGCTGTGATGATGATGAAAAATGTCTGCCACTCTTGTTGACTGAACAGCTGTCTGACAATAGACAGATTTTCTTGTGCAGGACTTGTTTAATTTCTGTTATGCTTTTCTTGAAAAATGGAATGTTTCTATCTACATTTTCGGTCAATTTATGTGAGGCCATCTGTTTATAAAGTCCTTTCCCATCATTATCAATTAATATTTATTGGATAACTACAGAGTGCATGATAATATTGTGCAAACAAAGACCACTCTGCTAGAGATAAACTTATTCATTGACTTAGTACTGTTTTATTTTTATTAGAAAACAGTAAAAAAAATTTTTTTTTTAAACCCTGAACCCAAAGGCATAAAACAACATCCTCTGACTCTAAACAATGAAAGATGTTGTGTATTTACAGGGTTTTCTGTTCAAAGATATATAAAACTTGAAAAATTCTAAATTAAATTTCCATAATTATCTGTGATCTACTGTTTGTCAACAATCCTAACTCAGTGATCCTGCATTTAGAAAGTCAAATGAAGTATCATATTACTGTGGTTTCTAATAAAATATTGAATTTCTTTTTTGAGAGGAAACTACTCAGATAAAAACAGACCCTCCTCTAAGAGCATTTACTTTTTGATTTTAAAGGAAATCCTGGAAAGTGCACTTGTTGGGCTCACATTTAACTTTACTTGCAGGATTTTTATTAAGTAAAAGATTGCATAAAAATATAATCTGTTCCAGTAAAAGCAATGGCATTTTAGGGAATAATACTCATTACCACTGTTGCTTTTGAATTAAAGAAGTTAAAAGACTTGTATGTCTTTTCAGCATACTGACTTTTTATGCAGTAATTAAGGTTTTGTTTTGCAGATGGGCAAATTTAATAATATTTAAAGAATGAAATCCTGACACTAGTCAACTGGGGTTTTACCTTTGAGTTATTTTTATAGTCATGGTCCTGGATTTGTGCTGGTTAATTGGTGGTCTCTGGCCTTATTTTCCATGTGGCTGTTGGCTAGGTGTTGGGTAAGGACTGTAGCCCTGGAACAGAGCAAAGACATGTGGCTTTTATGATGACTGAACCCATGACCTTATTTGGTTTCAGTGGCCCCAGGTGGTTAGACAGTGACGGACGCCATAAATATGGACCAGGTGGAACTGAGAAGTTTGCTTGCTCATTAGAAAAATAGGTCGGTAAAAAGTACTCATCTATCCTACCTCAGTAATTTCTATAAGAACCCCTTGTGGATTCCTGAAATAATAAACATTTTATCATAAGAAGAAGAAAAAGACATCTAGGCCATTCTTAAAGAGAAATGTTGAGTTTTATGTTTGAAAACCTCAGGTATTTTTAAAGAACATTATTAGAGATTACAATTATTATTAGAAATAATATTTAACTTCTAATAAATCCTACTTAACCACATGATATTGGGTATCACCCTTTGAGAAACAGGAATAGTTGCATCTTGTGATCTTACTCATTATGTGTTTTCCATTTCCATATGGAAAACACACACAGTGCACTTGGCAGCAAGGTTTTGAAATTTTTCCCTTACTTTGATATACCTTAAATCTGTATATTATCATAGAAGCATAGCACTATCAATATTGAATTCCTTTTGCACTTCCATCAAGTAGTTTCATTGACCAAAGGGTTGGAGTTTTTTTTTTTTTTTTTGGTAGGGGAGGGCTTTTTATTTTTTTATTTTATTTTATTTTTATTTTTTTCAATGTTGCTGTTGGTATAGGATTTTCTTTCCTTGGTGATGGCTGAAAAATAAATTTCTTTTAACAATTAAAATAATATCCACCTAGCTATTTTTGACTTAGATGTTGGTTCAGGGATTTAGAAAATGAATGCATTGTTTTCTGCCTAGAAAAGAAACTTAATTTTTTTTTTTTTTTTTTTTTTTTGTTTTGGTTTTTGTTGGCACAGATAATCCCCAACTGGATGAACTTAAAGGCTAAAATTTTCCATGACTGTAGCTAGCTCTCATGGGGGAGGAATCTCTAACTTGGTTTGAGAAAAAGCAGAATTTAGAAACTCACATGTTCTCACTCACATGTGGGAGCTAAATATTCAAACAATTGATCTCATGGAGATAAAGATTAGAAGGATGGTTACCAGAGACTAGAAAGGGTAGTGGGGGGGGGGAGGGATAAAGTGAGGATAATTAATGGTTGAAAAATACAATTAGAAAGTTAGATAGAATGAACGATATGTGATAGAATAATACAGTGACTACAGTCAACAGTAAGTTAGGGTATACTTTAAAAGAAGTATGAAGAATGAAGTTGGAATATTTGTAACTCAAAGAAATGATAATGAATGTGGTGATAGATACCGATTACCCTGATTTGTTAATATACACTCTGTGCCCATATCTAAAAATCGCACATATCTTATACATTTATACAACTAGTATGTACCTATAAACATTACAAACAAAAATTTTAAAATAGAAATTCATAGAACTTGACAGAATTAAAATCTATGCTAAACTAAAATGAGTAGTTCTCAGCAATAAAATCCTGCTGTATTATACATATATATTGCATTTCAAAACATGTATTTTTCTATTGTGGCTTGATGGCTTTAGACCTGTGTTTAGGTTTCCAAAGACAATTTTGGAGATAAACACTAGATTTCCATTTTTCAAAAAAAATTCTATTTAGAGTTTCCATCATAGTGTTATATACGTACTGAGTACTTAATAAAGTTTTTGCTTGATTTGAAATATAACAAATGTCCTTAAAGCTATTTAAAATTTTTAATGTACATAAATATAAACAACTTGTAACTCCAATTTATAGTTCATCTGGTTGAATTTGGGTCAGTATCTCATTATATTCTGTGAAGCTTAAAAATATTTGTTCACTGACTTTTATGCCTACATGAAGAATTTAATTATAAAAATATTATAAGGCTGTCTTCTGATTTTTTTTTTTTTTTTCACATAAGCAGTTTATTGTGATATGATGGAATAGTCTTTCTTCAAAGTGGAAGGACATAAACGAACTCACTCCCTTGCTCACTGACTCTCAATATGTTTTCTTTTATTGGGGCAACCTGGACAGAGCTTTTGGGAGGTGTAAGATGTTACTTAATGATTAACAGGTGTCCTGAATTCTTTTTCTTTTTTATTTATTTATTTATTTATTTTTAATTTAATTTTATTTATTTATTTTTTTTTTAAGCAGGAACTCAACTTTATTGTGTCAAGCAGCTGCTTATATAGAGCGTGGGGAAGGGGTGGGGAAAGAAGGCGGGGGATGAAGTGCGTGACAGGGTTGGGCCAATGGCATGGTACCATGTTGGCTGTATCCAGGTAGAGGCAATTTCAGGCCGGGCCTTGCTGAGTCATTGCTACGCAGAAGTAGCTGGATGGATCTACTTCTAGTCAGGCTTGGGAAGTTGCACTAGGCCTTAGGCACATGGCAGGGCCCAACAATTCCCTCTTTTGTTTTTGTATGGTGGAAAAACATAGCCCCTGTCTTAGGTTGCCTGCTCTTGTGGTTTCAGTCTTACTCGTCATGGGGATACAAACATCAATGGTTTGGTCCCTGTCTTAGGTTGACTGAACGCAGAGTGATCTTACCCATCTTTGGGTACTATGAATGTAATCCACCATGCAGCCTCTCCATATCCTATCTTAGGTTGTCCCAGCTTTGGGAGTCTTACCTGTCATTGGTGCTATGGAGGGCGTTGAAGAATAATAGTTAGATTCCTGGTTAATGAGCCGGTGATATCAGATCTCGACCTGATTTAACTGCCTCTAACCTTTTTTAAGGATACAGGGCCCAAAGGTGAAGGGTAAATAAGGGTAACAGGGGAAGAAGGTGAGATAAAAAACCATGTAGGCCCGTCCACAGGGGATTTTCTAAAATTTCTTTTCTTCTCTTTTCTAGATCTTCTTGGAGTATTTTGATCTTGTTTTGCACGATCTCAGATCTGTTGGCATAAAAGTAGCACTTCTCCTGCAAAAATAAACAGATGCCTCCCTTTATGGCAGTTAATAGGTTTAATCCCCGTCTTGTTGGGGCAAATATTTAAAGTCTCTTGCTGAAACCCAAATGG
>CAUYPK010101512.1:0-23260 GCA_963574355.1 Loris lydekkerianus | reverse complement strand
TCCATTCCTGGGATACTTTGCTAAGGAGAATATGTTCCAGCTCCATCCATGTAAACATGAAAGAGGTAAAGTCTCCATCTTTCTTTAAGGCTGCATAGTATTCCATGGTATACATGTACCACAATTTGCTAGTCCATTCGTTCTCCTTCATTATTAAAAGATAATTTTGCAGTGGAATTTGCAGTTCCCGTTTGACAGGTAGTTTTGTTTTTTTTTTTTTTTTTTCTATTGGGACTTTAAATACATCATCCCACTCCCTCCTGGCTTCTGCGGTTGTGAGAAGAGGAGAAATCAGCTGTTCATTTCATTGAGGCTTCCTTATACCCACAAGGTGCTTCCTTCTTGCTGGCTTTCATAATTCTTTCTTTGTTCTTGCGTTCCCACAATTTTGTTGTATGTCTTGGTATGGATGTCTTTGAGTTTTCCTGTTTGGAGTGTGTTGAGTTTTGTTTTTTTTTTTAGTTTGTACGTTGGCATGTTTCCTTAGACTTGGGACATTTTGGAAATTATATGTTCAAACATTTTCTCTGCCATTTTCTCTCTTCTGGAGCTCCTACAAGTACACATTGGGACATGTGGTGGGGTCCCACAGGTCCCTCAGGCTCTGTTCAATTTTTCTCAATCTTTTAAAATTTTGGCTCCACAATTATTTGGATTATATTTTATCTTTAAGTTCACTGACCCTTTCTTTTGCCTGTTCAAATTTGTCGATAGATTCCTTCACTGAGTTTTTCACTTCAGTTACTGAATTTTTCAGTTCTAAAATGTGTTTGGTTTATTAAAAAAGAAAATAGGCTATTTTTAGATTAGTTTTAGGTTCACAGAAAAATTGAGCAAAAGCCCAGAGTTCCCTCCCATACACCCCTGCCCTCTCTTGCCCACACATAGCTTCTCCTTCTGTCAGTGTCCCCATCAGAACGGCACACTTGTTATGATCTATGAGAAAACATGGAGACACCATTGTCAAAGTGCACCGTGTACGCTAGACGTCACCCTTTTTTTGAGACAGAGCCTCAAGCTGTCGCCCTGGGTAGAGTGCTATGGCATCACAGCTCACAGCAACCTCCAACTCCTGGGCTCAAGCAATTCTCCTGCCTCCTCCTCCCAAGTAGCTGGGACTACAGGTGCCTGCCACAACACCCAGCTATTTTTTGTTTGCATCCGTCATTGTTGTTTGGTGGGCCCAGGCTGGATTCGAACCTGCCAGCTCAGGTGTATGTGGCTGGCGCCTTAGCCACTTGAGCCACAGGTGCTGAGCCTCGACTTCACTCTTGGTGGTGCCGTTCTGTGGGTCTGGATAAATGTATACTGAACACCTGCCGTTACAGAGTCATACAGAGCAGTCTCACTGCCATAAATGTCCTCCGTGCTCTGCCTCTTCATCCCTCCCTCCCTTAACTCCATCTTCTTATTTTTTACATAGTTTTGACTTTCCCAGAATGTCATAGAGTTGGAATCACACAGTAGACTTTAGCTTTATGCCTCTCACTGAGTGAGATGCCTTTCAGGTTACCCCCAGGGCCCTTTGTGGCTTGGTAGCTCATTGAGGGCTCTTTCAATGTGGAAGTTGATATCCTTCAAGGTGTCAAATAATAGTCCATTGTCTGGATGAACCACAGTTTATTTATACATTCACCTATGGAAGGACATTTTGGGGGTTTTGTTAATTTTTTTCTCTAGCGCCTGGCTTTTATTGGTTGCCTGTTTTCCCAAACCCAGCATTTTTAGAAAGTCACCTGAGGTGGTAATTCAGTCAGGGGTAGAGATGGTGGTGAGCCAGTCATCACTTGCAAGGAGGATGCCGGCATGGCATGATGAATCCTTCACATGTAGTACCAGGCTGAGCATCCAGCAGCCAGGGCCACACCAACGGCCAGAAAGAACTGGAGGTGGGGCTTCCTCAGCACAGCCGTGGCTGCAGGGAAGGGACAGTTTTCCGGGGCACCTTTGTCTTGCTGGCAACATCATAGGGGCACGTCCACACATCTTCTTTCCCATCACACACAGGGCCAGCCTGGTCCAGCCCACTGAATGCCTGTGTGCTGTATGGAAGGCCTTGCTGCTTCCACCACAGTCCTCTGTGTGGTCTTCAGGTTCAGGTTCAGGTCCAGGGTGTCCATCCTGGCCTGGCTTGAACTGCTGGGCATTGTCCACTTTTTCAAACAGGTAGATCTAGGTCCCCTCCCTTGTGCTGGGGAGTTTTAATGCTTGCTGAGTCACCGTCTTCAGCACCTGGCCCCCTGACAGGTCCCCCCATGTAGTGGGTGTACGCACGGGCTACCAGCAACTCCTGCTCACTCTGCCCTCTGTAGTGGGTCCAATCCACATACTTTTGGGCAGCTTCAGAGCACTGCATCCGCTCCTCCCAGTTTTCACCAAAGAAATACTCCATGTCCTTGGTCAGTGCCTCTTTCTGGTAGGGGAACTATAAGGGAGCAAAGGCTGAGTGGTTCATTTCCTCCTCGAGGCCCGAATATGTGAAGTGAAGTTCAGAGGTGACCAGCTTAAATAGCACCTTTTTTTTTTGTTTGTTAAGAAACAGAGTCTCACTTTGTCGCCCTTGGTAGAGTGCTATGGCGTCACAGCTCACAGCAACCTCCAGCTCTTAGGCTTAGGTGATTCTCTTGCCTCAGCCTCCCGAGCAGCTGGGACTACAGGTGCCCGCCACAACGCCCAGCTATTTTTTTGTTGCAATTTGGCCGGAGCCGGGTTTGGACCCCCCACCCTCGGTATATGGGGCTGGTGCCCTACTCACTGAGCCACAGGCACCGCCAAATAGCTCCTTCTTAATGTTGCCTTCCAAGAAGTCCTTGGCAAACCGGCATGTGTAGAAGTCCTTTCTACCTCGGCATGTGCCTCCTTGGTCCCTTCCTTCAGCCATTCCGATCCGGTTGTCCTTCTCTGAGGACCCAGCATTCTTTATCTCTGACTCTCTACCCCTCTGAGGTCTCCACTTCTGCTGACATTGTTGCTAAGTTGGCACTTGCTGCTTTCAGTCCTCTGGTCCTGCCGCAGTTCTGCTCCGCACATCCCCCGGGTCAGAGTCCAGTTTTTATTAATTTTTTTAATTTATTTTTCTTTTTTTAAACATTTTTTAAAAACCTTTTCCTCCTCCTCCTTCTTCCTTTTTTTTTTTTTTTTTTTTTGAGAGACAGGGTCTTACCCAGGCTGGAGTGCAGTGGCATCATCATAGCTCACGGCAGCCTCAAACCCAGGACTCAAGCAATCCTCCTGCCTCAGGCTCCCAAGTAGGCAGGTCCACAGCTGCACAGCACCATGCCCAGCTGGTTTTTATTTTTAAGAGATGGGGTCTTGATATGTAGGTCAGGCTTGTCTAGAACTCCTGGGCTCAAGTAGTTCTCCCCCAGTTTTCATTTTTAAACTTTAATTTTTCCCCAAATGTTTTTCTTGTTTTTACACAGCATATATTTCTTGTTGTGTGTGGTCACTGGAGTTTCCATTCTCTTATCTCTTAACCAACCAATGACCTGGCAAAGACTCCCTTAAGCGTCTGGCCTCCAGGAGGAGGGAGGCCTCTGCTTGTTTATATCCCTTGGAAACCACTTCAGCCCTGGGGTATGGAAGCAGCAACTGCTGTCCTCTGCCAGCTTCTCAGTGATTAAAACCAAAAGTCAGCAACCACAGCCCATAACCCCAGTATTTGGAGGACACGGTCCTTCTTACCCACCTTGGCTTCAGAAGCTGCCTTGGGAATTTGGGCAGTTATCCCCCACTGTAGCCTGCTGAGGCTCAGGGCCATGGGAATGGCAGCCACTGTAATGCAATAGGATGAAATTCACTAAAATTCCTGAAATTCACCATGAAGCTTTCCCTTGGACAATTCCTGAATTCCAAAATACAGTAAATCCTCTGTACATTGACCACCCAAGGGACAATAACAAACTGGTCAACATATGGAGGTGGTCACTATGAGGAACTAGGGCCACTGTACTGATATGTACATGTGGTCATGTCTGGTCTGTGAAAATTAGGTCAACTTACAGCGGAGGTCAGTATAGGGAGGTAGTCAGTGCAGGGACGTGGTCAGTGTAGGGCCGGTGTAGGGAGGCGGTTAGTCCAGGGACATGGTCAGGGAGGTGGTCATTGTAGGAAGGTGGTCAGTGTAGGGGATAGTCAGTGCAGGAAGGTGGTCAGTGTAGAGACGTGGTCAGTGCAGGGAGGTGGTCAGCGTAGGGCTGGGGTCAGTGTAAGACATGGTCAGTGTAGCGAGGTGGTAAGTGTAAGGACATGGTCAGTACAGGGAGGTGGTCAGTGTAGGGACATGGTCAGTGTAAGGACATGGTCAGTGTAGGGACATGGTCAGTGCAGGGAGGTGGTCAGTGCAGGGAAGTGATCAGTGTAGGGAGGTGGTCATTGTATGGAGGTGGTCAGTGCAGGGAGGTAGTCAGTGTAGGGCTGGGGTTAGTGTAGCAACGTAGTAAGTATAGCAAAGTGGTCAGTGTAGGCAGGTGGTCAATGTAGCGAGGTGATAGTGTAGTGAGGTGGTCAGTGCAGGGAGGTGATTAGTGCAAAATGGTGGTCAGTGTAGGGACGTGGTCAGCGTAGGGACGTAATCAGTGTAAGGAGGTGGTTGTGTAGGGCTGGGGTCAGTGCAGGGAGGTGATCAGTGTAGAGAAGTGGTCATTACAGGGACATGGTCAGTGCATGGAGGTGGTCGGTGCAGGGAGGTGGTCAGTGTAGGGCTGGGGTCATTTCAGGGAGATGGTTAGTGTAGGGCTGGGGTCAGTGCAGAGAGGTGTCAGTGTAGGGAGATGGTCAGTATAGGGCTGGGGTCAGTGCAGAGAGATGTCAGTGCAGGGAGGTGGTCAGAGTAGGGCTGGGGTCAGTTCAAGGTTTTAGAATCTCTGTGATGGTCTCAGATGCATTTCAATCTCTAATGCTATCAGATTTCACGACGATGCATCCTAGTTTGTGAGAATTTCCTGCACTGGACAGTTGAGAGTCTCTTTCAACGTGGCATCAAATGTCCTTCAAGTCATCAGGCAAACCTGGTGCCTCCTGAACCAGTCCCATAATTTTTTCATACCTTTTGTTTCCTGTTTTCTGGGAAATTTCTTCAATTACATTTTCCAACCCTTCACCTAATGTTTTTGCTGTGACTGTTGCATTTTTAATTTCTAATAATTTTAATTTGTTTTGTGAATATTCTTTAAAAATGGTCGAGTGTCATGTTTCATGAATGTAAAATCTTTCTCATATTCCTGAAGATGTCAACCGCTGCAGGTGCTGTCTCCATTTCCCTCTGTCTTGGCATCATTGCTGTCTTCTGCTCGACTTCGGTGCCTTTTCCAACTGCAGTTGGTGCCTCCATGTCAGGGGAGCTTGACTGTTGGTTTACAGCTCAAACTGAGGCACTGAAAGCTAAATGGGAGTTCTGGGGGGTGAAGGGACACGTTTGTAGGGACTGTGTGATCAGGCAGGGACTTGCCATCTTCCTGAGAGAATCTCTTGCTATCAATGCCTCTAGGTCTCGTTTTCCAGAGCACAGTCTTCTGATTTCCTGCCAGCTGCAGGCGGGAGAGGGAGGCGTCCTGCTGACCTGGATAGTGGAGACAGCGGGTGGGATGGAGACTGACTTCAGGAGGAAGAGCCTCACCGAACCCCTGTTGTCAGGAAGGACCTGGCTGCTGCCCTCAGTTGTGCCTGCAGAGAGCCGAGTCCTCTCTTGGGTGGGGTCCTGTAGAGGTCAGGCCTCTATATGAGTTCTCACAGTGACCGCCTCCTGCCTGGCCCTGTGGTCAGAGGCAGCTGGGGCCTCTGCTTCTGGACAGTTGCTGGGGTTCTGTGGCTCAAAACAGCCTCCTTGCCTCAGGGGCACCAAAATGGAGTGGTCTCAACTTGCACCCAGACACTCAGTCCTGCCATCTCCCAGAATGTCACTGACACCTGTTTCCTGCCATAGAAACTTCTGCCTTACGGTCAGCACACAGGGTTTCACATGCTCAGGGTGCCATGTTAAAAGGGAAGCCACTGGTCTTTTTTCAGTTTGCTTTCGTTAAAGAATAAGCGAATGCCTTGCAAAATGCTTAAAGGGTGATGTTGTTGAGGAAGCAAATGTCATGAAATCAGACAAACTCGGAGAGGAGGTGCTGGTCCCCAGGGCATGAGACTCACGGCAGCACAGACCAGCCTATGAGAGTGTGGACAAAGGTCTCCGGTCTTGAGTGGCACAAACAGACACAGCAGGCAAAGAACAGGCAGCATTAGCCTGTGGCACAAGGAGCCCAGCAGCGGTCACCTCTGACAGTGGGCACTGGACGGGAGGGTCCAGGGAGTGCGGGAAGTGTCCTCAGTCTCCGTGTGGATGAAAGGACACACTGTGTGTGTCTGAGAGAGAGAGAGAGAGAGAGAGAGAGAGAGAGAGATATCTCACCTGGCTGTGCACATCACACATCACTGTGCATGTTTCACACCTCAATAAAAAAGAAGAAGGGAAGAAAATCAGCATTTATCGAGTCCTTGCTGTGTGAGAGGCACTGATTGGGTCTGCTCTTTAAAACTCCATTCATTTAATGAGCACCTGCCCATCTCCAGCACTAGCCAGGCGTCAAGGACCTGGCAGTGAACATGAGTTAGGTGCAGTCCCTGCCAGGTGACACACAGTGCAGGACCCAGGAGCAAAGAGCCATGCATCAAGAAGGAAGTGGCCACAGTGACAAACCGTGCTGTGAGTGTGCAGGACGAGGGCTGTGTCCTAGTCAGGGCAAGGTCAATGTGGGTTCCATGAGGAACTGAAGTTTAAGCAGAGATCTCGGCTGGGCAAGATGGCTCATACCTGTAATCCCAGCACTCTAGGAGGCCGAGGCGGGTGGATTGCTTAAGCTCACAGGTTCAAGACCAGTCTGAGCCAGAGCAAGACCCCGTCTCTAAAAATAGTCCCAGCTACTCAGGAGGCTGAGGTGAAGAATAGCTTGCGCCTAAGAGTTTGAGGTTGCCGTGAGCTGTGACACCACCACACTCCAGGGTCAACAAAGTGAGACTCTGTCTCAAAAAAAAAGCAAAAAAAAAAAAAAAAAAAGCAGAGATCTCAAGGATGAGGAGGAAATAGCCAGCCGAGGACTGGGAGTGGGGGCGAAGAGCGCCTTATGCAAAGGGAGGACGGTGAGGGTCGTAAGGCAGGCAGAGGCATGGCACCTTGAGACAGAGGGCAGGGGCGGGACAGGGCACTGCTGGGGGACTCAGAACTGCTGGTTCACAGATGGGGAAACCGGGGTGCAGAGGGGTGAGGTGGCTGCCCCATGCTGTAGGTCATGCAGCTGGGTCGGCAGCCAGCTTTGGCTCCTCTGCCTGCTGAGACAGAATGTGTGTGGGAAGGTGAGCAGGGAAGGCTTCAGGGCTCCAGTCAGAAGCAGAGGTCAGGTTGCTGCCACCTGCCCCAGGATGCTCCTCATGTTTCTGGTCTCTCAGCTCCACAGGGCCTGTGGATGGGATGCCATGGAGTCCTGCCCCAAAGAGCAGTACTGGGATCCCCTGGTACGAACCTGCATCTCCTGCAAACCTACCTGCAGCCGTCAGAACCAGCACACCTGTGCAGCCTTCTGCAGTGAGTTCTGGGGCCCGAGCCCAGGGGACAGCTGGATTGTCCCCTTCCCCCCAGAGCCACCTCTGGCCCCACTGCAGTCAGGTAGCTGAGGAGGGGGTGGTGGAAGGAGATGTACAGTGTGGCCCTCTAGCCTTCTGCTCTGGCCGCACTGCTCCCTGTCAGTTTCTTGAACATGCTGCACCCTTTCCTGCCTCAGGCCCTTGGCACATGCCTTTCCCTCTGCCTGGAGTGCATTTCCTCCATTTATTCTCCCTCAGCTCCCTCCTCCTCAACCTTCAGGTCTCAGCCCAAATGCCAGAGGTCTTCTCTGACTACCCAGTAGAAATGAGGCCCTCGTTTGCAACTGTTGTTACTTTCTTTTGAAATATTTTATTGTAGAAATTATCAAACACATACATGGACAGAATAGCACAATATCCCTGTGCACCTATCATCTCCTTCAAAAATCATAAAAGTTCTGACTTTAATTTCCCAACCAATTCTTTTTTTTTTGGGGGGGGGGGCTTGGGGATTTTAAAGCAAATCCAAAATCTCAGACAATTTTGCCTGTAAATACAAGCTCATGAGTCTCTAATACATAAGGACCCTTAGAACATAACCTTGATTCTAACCACCCCAATAGTAATTCCTTAACATAATCTACTGCTCAGGGCATATCCAGCTTGATTGTCTTCAAAAATATTCTTTTTTATAATTTGTTCTTTTCCATGATAGTACTTGCCGTAATTTGCTTTATGCTTTTTCATGTGTATTTGTTTTGTGTCCAACTCAACCACTAGACTGTGCCCTCCCCAGCTGCAGGGCCAGGTGCAGGACCAGGTCTGACTTGGGCCCAGTGCGGGGCCTGATGCCTGGTGCCTGGTAAATACTCACTGAGCAGCACTAAGAGAGGCTAAGTGGCTTATCCAAGGTCACACAGATAAAAGTAGAAAAATCAAGATTTGAACCTAGGACTCTGACACCAAAATCGTAACTCTGAATCACTGCTCATTAATGAATCAGACATTCATTGTTTCATCCCACAAAATACATGGACCCCCCTCTAACCCCATGGAAATAGGAATCTGTCATGACCCTATAGAGAGAGTGTCATCTGATGGGAGAGATGACTGCACTTCAAGGTAGGAAGGGAAAGCACCATCAGAAGCCACCATGGGAAGGGGCCACCTCCAGCTGCTGGGTCAACACTAGGCAGAATCAGGTGAGGGGGAGGCATCCGGAAGAGTGACCAGTGTGGGCAAAGGCCCTGGGCAGGGACTATCAAGTCGTGAGGTGGCAGGGCTTGGCAGTAAGGGTCAGTGGTCTCAGGTGCTCAGGCACCACCCGCAACAGCCAGGCTGGGGCCTCTGGGGGGAGTCACAGGAACCCCCGAGGACACCGTTACTGGGCTACCTCTGCCATGGGAGTGATGGTCAGTACCTGTGAGGGGCAGTGGGCCCTGGGGGTGGGGCAGAGCCAGAGCAGCAGAGGTCCCCCTGCTGCTGCCATCTGAATTTCACCCGAGGTCTCCATCCCACCATCTTTCTGGTCTTTCTTTCCTTTTCATTGCCAAGAACATAAGTAATGATGGGTGTATGTCTGCATTGTGAAGAGGCTTAAATGAATATTCTACTCAAAACTTCCATTAACTGAGCACTTGCTGTGGGCCACGCCCTATATTGGGCACTCTGGCTGTGAGAGGTCAGTGCTGTCACTAGCCATCTCTTAGAAATGGTACTAGGCATGGGGACGCTGAGGCTGCACGGCCTGCCATCCTCAGCTGTAGTGGGGCCAGGGATCCCCGAGTCCATTTGGCTTTGAAGTCTGTGTCCTTAATCACTGTCCTTCACTGCTTCTGAAATGTATCTTTAAAATCTCTGTAAGAGCTAGATTTTCATATAAATAGAATCTTATTTTAAGGAAAAAGCTTGCCTCTTTTACATAAAAACTTTCATGTTAAACATATTCTGAGGCTTTCCGCAAGGTAAATGATTATCCCAAATAGATTGTTTTAATTCACTCTATCTGAAATAGATTGTTTTAATGCATACTGTCTTAAAGCAAGTATGACTGGGCTTTATTTTCCCTGTCTTCTCTGCCTTGGCACTGATATCTGTTTAAGCTGCTAGAATTCTCATTTATATACATATTATTAAGACAGTGAAAACACTATTCATGTCAGCTTTTCCACATTCTTCCCAGCCCCTTCCCTACTTATCAAAGAAGATTCTCCTCCACATTCCTTATGTTAATTTGAAATATGCCTTTCTCTGATGAGGCTTGGAAAATACAGATCTTACATGACAGTGTAATCTAGATATCAATTTTAAAAGAAAATTAGAAAATCTTTACATGTTTGGAAACTTTTAAAGGATGTATAGGGTCAAAGGAAATAATAATGAAAAGTAAAAACACTTTGAAGTAGATACTGGAGAACTACTACATATCGACCTGTGTGCAGTGTAGCTAAAACAGTTCTCAGAGGACAATGCATAGCCTTCAATTGTACCTTGTGAAAGGTCATAGCTTACTCTGAGATTGCTTTTGGTAATCAATTGTACTGTAATTTCTTTTTTTTCTTTGATGTCCTCTGAGGCCAGATGCACAGCTCCTGTTGGTCTCTGTCACACAATAGCATCACTTGTTTTTGTCCCCCAGAGTCACTCTGCAGCAAGGAGCAAGGCAAGTACTACGACCTTCTCCTGAGGGACTGCGTCAGCTGCATCTCCATCTGTGGGCAGCACCCCAAGCAATGCGCATACTTCTGTGAGGGCAAGCTCAGGGGCAGAGTGAACCTCCCGCCAGACCTCAGGAGACGGCAGAGTGGGGAGGCCGAAACCAGCTCAGACCTCTCGGGAAGGTACCAGGGATCAGAGCACAGAGGCTCAAAGGCAGGTCCAGGTAAGCCATCTGAGGTTGGCCTGAATGGTGTCATGCAGGGTCAGAAGGGGCAAGAGGCCATGCACCAGGCCTGGATAGGAGAGCCTGCAGTGCGGGAAGCCCAGAGTCCAGGCCAACAGCCAGAAGCTAGAGCTGTCATCCCTGTGTAGAAAAAGAATTTAGGCAAAATTTCCAGAAGTCTATGGAGCAGGAGAAAGGACCTGGCAGATGAGAGCTTTGTAACAGAGACTGCTGCAGGTGGCCAGGCCTTGAAACACGGGCAGGAAGTGGCCAACAGACTTACCTGTGCAAGCATTTGCCCAAGGAGGCTCTTGCCTGCCTTCCACCAACACTGGGGATGCCATTTAGGGCAAGAGATGCTTCCTAAGAATAACAAGAAGAAGATATTACTAAAAATGTTTGTGGTGGGAGATGCCATTTTGGGCATGGTAAGAAAGTCCCACTGAGTTGGGCAGCTAGTAAGTGCCAGGTGTTGGGAAGGACCCAATCAGTAATCCCAGCAAACTCTGCCTGGGTCACCTGCTCTGTGGCATCAGAAAGGACAGGAGGGAGAGGCCGTGTGGATCCTTAAACACTTGAGATGACACTTGGCTCTGCCCTTGGCCTACCCCTGGAGAAACAACAGGCCTGTAGCTCTCAGGGCACTGATGGGTTTCTTTCCTGCTGTGACTTTCCTCATGACAATGTCACTTCTGTGAGGCCAGAGCCCAATGGCACAGCACCAAAGAGCAGGGCACGTGTGCCTGAGGTGGAGGTTCTTACCAGTTAGCTGTTGCTGCATAACAAACCATCCCCAAACCCAGTCACTTACAATTTCTTATGAGTCAGAGGTGTAGCTGGGTCAGTTGTTCCAGGCTGGCTTGCCGGGGTGGTCATGCTGCTTGTGCTCCACAGTCTCCTGGGACCAACACGCTAGCCAGGTCTGTCCTCCCTATGATGGCGGCAGGAGTGTCAGAGGCAGGAGCACACAGGCCTCTGGCCACCTAGACCAGGTAGTCACATCACATCACCATATTGCATTTTATTATTCAAACAAGTCACAAAGCCACCAGATTCAAAGGCAGGAAAGCAGAAGACACGTCCTGGTAGGAGGAGCAGCAAAAAAGTGGCAAATCCATGTGCATGCAGGGGGTGGCCAGCCCAGCCTGAGGTGAGTGGCCATGCCCGTGTCTCTGGAGTCTGGTGGCCTGCATGCCTTCCCTGCTTTCCTTGGTGTGTCTGATCCCGCTACCCAAACCCAGCAACTTCCCCACCTCCTGCAATAGGCTTCCCTTCAGGTCACTCCTGCACACTTCATGAATTGAGGGACAAAGTCTCAAAACCCGAGTGACTCGCTGAGAGCCACACAGTGGGTCTTGGCCAAGCTGGACTCCAGCCTTGTCTCTAGGCTCCACAGTCTGTCTGCCCTGCCACAGTGAGAGGACCCAGAGCAGTGTCCGTAGGATTTTAGCTCCCTGAGGGTACACCTTTGCCTATGGGCTGGGGTAGCCTCCTCCTGCTTATGACCACCAGCCACACCCCTCCCCAGAGGGCACTAGGCAGAAACTTGGAGCCTCATTTTGGCTCCAGGATGCAGCCCCCAGGATGTGTGCATGGGGGCTGAGTAAGCAGGTGCTGGTAGCCACTGGGCTTGGCAGTACCATGCCTCACCCTGCAGTATCAGCTGCCACACTGTGCCTGGTGTGGCTGGGCACCATGGCCTGTCTCCCAGGCCTGAGCCCTGCCTGGGCCTCTCCAGCAGACTGGGCTTAGGTCAGCGTGTCTGGTGGGGTAGGAGCCAGGCCTGGTATGGACTGTAGACAGGAAGCACAGAGCCACGTGCCCAGGGAAGGCCCCAGATGAGGACCTGTTTGAGGACAAGAAGAGGAGGGTACCATGTGACCAGGCTGTGTCTGGCTGCCCACAGTAGGATGGCTGCCTGTCCCTGTCTCCCTGAGTTCTGCTTTCTCCCCAGTCCACCCACCTGCTGGGGCCCCTCAGCCCCACTCCAGGTTTTTCAATATTCTGCTCAGTCCCGCCATTCTTGGGTGTGGCACATCACTGGCACGTCACTGTGCAGTGCTTGCTGCACGTGGCAAGATGGCAAAAGCATGCCAGGTCCTGTGCTGACCCACAGAGCTGGTCATGAACAGTGGACTAGACTGACGCAAATGAGCCTCAGCGCAAGGGGGTGAGGTGGTGGGGGCTTCCCCAAGGAGGACCCTCAGGCAGACGGATGGGGTATCAAGGGTGAAGCCAGACCCTGGTTCCATCCCTCATGGCTTGAGGCCTTGAGGAAGCTACCCAACTCTCTGAGCCCTGGTTCCGTGTGGTTGGGAGGCATATAAAGGAGGACTGACATCAGGCCCAGGTGTGCTCTGTGCTGTCTGGTCACTGAGAGGGGACGTGTTTGTGAGACAGGGCGGAGCAGGGTGATCCAGGCACAGGGGGCAGCCAAGGGGCGGGGGACCCGGGCTGGGAGGAGCTCTGAGAGAGGGAGCATGGGGCCACTGGGCAGAAACAGGAGGGGTCTGCAGCCCAGTCTGCTTTGATCATTGACAGTGATGACTCCACATGCTCCCCAGGGCACAGCATACCCTGTCACTAGCACTGAGGCTCTCTGGCAAGGGTAGGGCAGGGCCTGCTGTCCCCAAGATGGTCTGGAAATGGCTTGAGATGGCAGGACAAGACACTAGCCTGCAGTTTTATAATGCTGGGGACCTCGAGGTGACAGTCTCCCCCTCCCTCCTGCCACACCTTTCTTACCAACTTGACCAGATGTGGTGCAGGAGGGAAGAAGCATGGGGGAGGTTTAAAAGCCTCATACATCTTGGTCCAGAAGGCCAAGAAAGGCAACCCCAAATCAGCACGGTATGCTGCCTATGGGGAGTAGGAGGGGAAGGTCCCCCAGTTTTCCACCCTACTGTGTGCAGTGTCCCAAGAGAGGCAGGGAGCATTCAGGGCTGGAGAAGATGACAAGAGGGCCCTGCTGGAGGCAGTGGCAGACAAGGACAAGGGGGGAAGAATAGGGAGACCCCTGATGCCCCCAGGGCTAACGTATGTGATGATGTGAGAGGCTATCTCGGGCAATAATAGAGACCAAAGATGACAAGGGCCTGGATGGATGTTGGGAGGATGAAAAAGCCCTGGCCTGGTGCAGTTGCTCGGCCATTCTTTGCCACCATGCTTTGCCACCAGTAGGCACTGGTGACTACTCAGGATGACATTCTGAGATGTGTCAGAGCACATAAGGTGACAGAGAAACCAAGGGTATTGAGATATAGTTATCAAAATACCAGACAAATTGTGACATCAGAATTAACCTAGGTGTTTCTATATGCATGGATTCAATAATATGAGCCAGTGGTGGCCGATGACCACAGTGATCTCCAACCAGTGTGAGCATAGAAGTGGCCGGGACTCTGACTCCCTGGGCTCTGTCCAAAGGCACAGCTGCCTCTAGTACAGCTGAGGACGGTGGCCCCGCATATAACAGAAGAGAAGAGGACGTTTTAGGAAGCCACTAGAGAAAATAAACATTTAATTTTTGTTTTTGTTTTGTTTTGTTTTTCTTGAGACAGAGTGTCATTCTGTTGCCCTGGGTAGAGTGCCGTAGCGTCAGAGCTCACAGCAACCTCAAACTCCTGGGCTAAAGCGATCCTCTTGTCTCAGTGTCCCAAGTTGCTGGGACTACAGCTGCCCACCACTATACCCAGCTAGTTTTTCTATTTTTAATAGAGACTGAGTCTCGCTCAGTCTCAGCTCTTGCTCAGGCTGGTCTTGAACTCCTGAACTCAAGCAATCCACCTGCCTCGGCTTCCCAAAGTATTAGGATTACCACAAGCGTGAGCCACCGCGCCTAGCTTGAACATTTGTGTTTATTTATACAAGTCACAGGGTTCCTTGGGTCCATCCACGGGTCCTCCAGGTCCCAAGTCAAGACCTGTAAGTGTTGTCAGCATGCCCCTGGCCAGCTAGAGAGATTTCAGGACCACCCAGCCTACTGTCCACCCACCCCATGAGGATCATAATAGGGCTCTGTGGGCTCCGGAGTGACTTGGGTTTGACAAGCATGCAGAACAGTTGGGCACTAAAGGCCCCATGGCCCTTGCCAGATGGAAAGAGCCCAGGTCTTATGGCAGGAAGTGGCCACTCCCAAGGCTGTGCTCTGCACACAGACAGTGTGGCTTAAAGCAACACAGATTAATCTTCTAGGGTTCTGGAAGCCAGAATTCTCAAGCCAAGGTGTCAGCAGAGCCACTCTCCCTCCCAAAGATCGGAGAGGACCCTTTCCTGCCTCTTCCAGCTTTAGGCAGCTTATGGTCGCGCCACTCCAAGCTCTCTTCCGTCTTCCCATGGCCTCTCTCCCATGTCTGTCTCCTCCCCTTCTCTCTTCTAAGGATGGCTGCCACTGGACCTAAGGCCCACCCTCTTCCAGGATGACCTCATTTCCAGATTCTTCACTTAGTACACCTGCAAAGAATCTTTTCCCCAAATAAGGTCCCATTTGCAGGTTACAAGGGGACGCATCTTTGGGGGACTACCATTCAACCTACTAAATGTAGTGGGGGGCTGAGCTGTCCACTGAGGCCGGGACTCCCCAGGAGAACTCAGAGCTGGGACCCCCACATGAGGGTGGTGCAGTCTTGGGGGCAGCCAGGACCACCAAAAGAGTCTGGAGCTCTGAAGAGCATCTCAGCTGGACAACTTCAATTTTAGGATTATGTTGCTCTAGAAGATGGCAACTGGAGTCACAGGAATGAGAAATGGTGCTCAAAGGCCTGCACAGGGAGAGGAACGTCCAAGGGTCAGCAGAGGAAGAGGACCTCACAGACACTGGGAAGGGGAAGTCAGCAAGGTCAGAGGAAAACTGGCAGAGTTCTGGGAGCAGCCAGAGGAACAGACATAAGACACCCACAGTGTCCCCCAGCTCTGCCACAAGGAGGCCAGAGATATTAGGAAGGACTATTAGGAAGGATATTAGGAAGGACCGTTCTCAGGATGCCAGGTCCCAAGATGTGCACAGAGAGGCAGGAGACAGCCAGGCCCAGGATGCGGAGATCCCGTAGCACCCCAGCCCACCTGCCTTCCATGCCTTGCTGCTCCCATTCCCAGTGGCAGCCCCCTTTGCTGGCTGAGCTGTCCAGCAAGGGGATACTTGATGACTTGCTAGAACATTCCACCCAGGCCCCCACTGCCTGCTGCCAAACCACAATGCCAAGAGAGAGGAATATGGTACCCATTTTACAGATGAGGAAACTGAGGCCCAAAGAAGTTGAGTAAAATGTCCAGAGCCACATTCAGTTGTGGCTGTGGAGCTCAGGCTTGAAGTCACCAAGTCTCCCACTCTGACTGCACCAGCTGAGGCCCAATCATGCCCCTGAAGGGCAAAGTATAACTGAGCTGGGGGCAGCAGCAGGCCAGAAGAATTCTATTTTTAGGGGAGAAAAGGCTTTAAAAACCGTTTGAAAAAATAAAATCAGCGGGCAGCACCTGTAGCTCAACGGAGTAGGGTGCCAGCACCATATGCTGGAAGTGGCGGGTTCAAACCTAGCCCCAGCCAAAAACTGCAAAAAACTGCCCCCCAAAAACCCAAAATCGGCTTAGAAGTAAACAGCACTGGGGCCGCCTGGTGGTCATACCTGGAAACTGAACCTTCAGGGGCTGTTCTCTGGACTTGATTTTTGCACTAGGACAGAGAATGCGCCCCTTTCTGACAAAAACTTGGAACTGGGCCTCTTTGCTCGGGGGAACAGCAGACAGTGAGCCATGCGGGAGGCCTCTCCATCTTGTGCCTATCTATCCCTTAACACAATCTAACACGAGGTATGGGTACAGCTCCCTGCCTGCATCAGCCTCTACCGCCAGACATCTCAGGCTCGCAAGGGAACAAACCCCACCTTGAGTCCTAGCAGGACCAGGACTGGCACAGTGTCAGCTCCTTGGCATTCTACTGGATAAAGAGAGGAGTCCCGAAGGGTGTCAGGTGGCCAGGCTCTGGGAGCCATCTCTACTCCCACAGCCTGAGAGAGGGGTCTAGGTGCTGGACTGTGGAAACCCTTTAAAACACCCAAAACATTTAGTCTTCATCCTTGAATCAATATGGCAATTCATTTCCACTCAGAAAAAGTCTCACAACGACCATTCTGTCTGTGCAGCAGGGCTGCCAGCTTCCATGCTGCTGCTGTTTCCTCTTGATCCCAGAGGTGAGTGGCCTCTGTCGCACCAGGTTTGCAGGTTCTGAGAACCACAGAGCCAGTGTGCAGTGCTGGGGGGTGGGCGGGTGCAGGGTGTCTTAGCTTCCCTCCTCATGGCCTGAGTTCCAAGCACTAGTACCTTGGGATGTGACACAGCTCCCTCCAAGCTCCCATCTCCCTTCTGTAAAAGTCAGGTCAACACTGATGACTGTTAAGGGTCCTGCAAGTCCGTCACTTTGTAAAACTCCCAAATCTAGGAGCATGTGTAAGAAGGTGGGGCATTGTTGTCGGTGGGCTGCTATGTTCTGCAGGCCCCAAGCACTCGCCTGGGAGGGGCTAGACCTGCTTCCCAGGTGCAGGCCCAAGGCTGGGACAATGTGACTTAGAGACTGAGTCTTCCATCTGCAAAATGGAGCATGAAATGGTAGGGGTGCTGTAGAAAGCAGTCTGGCAGTTCCTAAAATAGTGAAACAGGTATTCTAGTACTTATCTCCCAGGCATACACCCAGGAGAGTGCACACAGGAGTCAGTGTCACTCACAGAGGTCAGGAAGTGAAGCAGCTCCAATGCCCCTTGGCTGAGGAATGGGTGAACAGGACATGTCTAGCCACACAGAGTACTATTATTTGGCCATAAAAGGCTCATGTTCTGTTACATGGCACTCTAAAACGCTGTGCTAAGTGAAGGCACTCTAAAACACTCTGGCAAACACAGAATGCCATAGAGACAGATTGTGACTCCGGTGGTATGAGATTCTAGAACGGGCACAGCCATAGAGACAGATTGTGACTCCAGTGGGGTGAGATCCCAGAATGGCCATGGCCTTAGGGACAGAACGCACATGAGTGGCTGCCAGGGGCTGTGGCTGCTGATGGGACCAGGGTTTCTGCTAGCCTGATAGAAATGGTCTCGAGTTAAATAGTGGTTTTGCAACCTTGTGAATATGCTAAAAAACACTGAATTAAAATGGTGAATTTGATGGTATAGGAATTGTATCTCAATTTTTTTTTTTTTTTTTTATGGGAGTAATCAGTCTTCCCTTGGAGCAGGTAGATCAAGAAAGAGCCTGTGTGGGAAGTACATGGCACACATCGGCCCATGTCATGAGACATTTTCTTAAATCTGGCTCATCTGTCCTTCTACCCCAAGCTCCAGAAAAGCTTGAGATAAGAAATTTCAAGGAGGGGCGGGGGGGCATTAACCCTGGGCAGAGTCTCCTTCTGGCACTCCAGAACCTGGAGGCTTGGCCAGACGCCCACTTCCCAAGGACCCTCCCAGTTGACACTTGTCCCACACACAGTAGTAATTTCACCCATCCTAATCTCAAAGTATAGTCAGCCCTGCGTGTCCATGGGTTCCCTGGACTGAACCTACTTGGGGGAAAAAATGGACGGTTGCACCTGTACTTAACACGTACAGACTTTTTTCCTGTCATTCCCCAAACAATACAGAATAGCAACCAGTTACACAGCATTTATATTACATTGGGTATTACAAATAAATCTAAATTTAACTCGTGTATATTGGGAGGATTTTGTAGGTTATATGCTACAAAATTAGGCTGCACCCCTGAAACAGGCTATTTTATACCAGGAATTTTAGCATCTATGGATTTTTTATACCAGGAATTTTAGCATGTATGAATTTTTTTTATTATTTATTATTTTTTCTGAGTCTCACTCCGTCGCCCTAGATAAAGTGCCGTAGCATCACAGCTCACAGCAACCTCAAACTCTTGGGTGCAAGCGATTCTCTTGCCTCAGCCTCCCAAATACCTGGGACCACAGGCGCCCACCACAACGCCCGGCTATTTTTTTGATTTTTGTTGTTGTTGTTGTTGTTGTTGCTGCTGTTGTTGTCATTGTTGTTTAGCAGGCCCAGCGGGGTTCAAACCCGCCAGCCCTGGTGGATGTGGCCAGCGCCCTACCTACTGAACAAGGGTGCCAAGCCCATGTGTGGATTTTGGTATCTGAGGGAACTCCTGCAACCAAAACCCATGCAGTGGGAGAGACGGAAGGGCCCAGTTCAGGTCAGACAGGGACATCCACCCTGGACTCCGTCCCCTCCTTCCGTTCACTCAACGGTTCCCTTTACGTGCTGTCCCAATCTGCACCTCCAGCAAGTGGGGACGAGAAAAAAAGGACCAGCTTGAGTTGTTGGCTTTGAGGTCTTGGAAGAAGTTGCTGCCAGTTATGAAGACCAGGGTGGGAGCTCCGGGCTGGCCATGCGGACTGCCTAGGTCAGGAAGCTCCTGGGAGGCGGAGGGCGCGCGGTCCGCTGACCCAGGGTCTCTCCGTCTTGCAGCTGCCCCGGGCCCCCTGCCCAGCGCGGAGCAGCTGGCGCTGGTGTACAGCGCGCTGGGACTCTGCCTGTGCGCGCTCCTCTGCTGCGTCCTGGTGGTCGCCGCCCGCATCCTCCGGCGGAGGGGCCAGAGGGCCTCCCGCCAGGCCCCCGCAGGGCCCCGCGCGGCCCCCGCCACGTCTTCCCAGGGTGAGTGCACGAAAGCGGGGTCCTCGCCCTCCTCACTGCGAGGTGACAGGGCTCAGGCCCCTCTGTGGTCCTGACCCTGACCCTCTTCTAAATGGAGTGCGTCTTCCTGGGAGAGGTCTGGGGCACATTCTTGCTGTATTTGTTCCGTCTCGGTGGCAAGGAGGGGGTGTGTAGGGCGGCAGGAACGGGCTATAAGGGCCTGGGGTTTCCAGGACTCAGGACTCCCAGGGCTGAGACCGCATGTGGGGAGGCGGCCGCTCTGGGACAGGGCCTGGATGGGGGCTGGGCCGCGCGGGGGTCGCTGTCGCCGGCCCCGGGCGGCCGAGCCTAGTGACTGCCCCGGTTCCTGGACCCGCCGGACTTGGCCCTCTGCTGTCGCCTCCGCAGGTCCCGCGAAGGAAGCCAATAGCCCCGGGGGCGCGCTGCCCGAGCCGGTGGAGACGTGCAGCTTCTGTTTCCCGGAGCGCAGGACGCCCACCCAGGAGAGCGCGGGCGCGCCCAGGACCCCCGGCTTCGCTGAGGGCGGGACGCGCCACGCGGGGACCCCGACCCTGCAGCCCCGCGCGCGCGCCCCGGACGGCTGCCTCGGCGTCGTGTGCACGCCTGCCCTGGAGGGGGTCCCGGGCGCGGGGTCGGTGGGGTAGAGGGGAGGGAGAGTTGGGGAGAGAGGCAGAGGAGGTGGAAAGGGAGGGGGACAGAAGTGGAGAGGGAGAAAGACGGACAGAGAGGCAGCCCAGAGGAGGAGTCCCCGTGCAAGCTGTAGCTAACTACACCCACTACACCCCAAGAACCCCTTTTCCTGTAAAATAAAACCTTTGCCCTTCCTCACTGGACTTCAGCTCCATCTGCGGATGAACCATGATGGCCCTCCTGTTACCTTCCTGGGCTCAAGGCTCTGTCAAAGCTGCCATCCCTTCTGGTTTAGGAGGGTCCCTGATGCCCCCCACCTCACCAGGCCCTGAGGAAGCTTGTGGATTGGGCTGGGCCTCAAGCAGCAGGCGCATGTGGTGAGAGTTGGGAAAAGGCAACAGGGAGGCACCTTTGCCAGGAGCCAGAGGAGGGGCTGCCATCTTCATTTCTCTCACAGACACATTTCCTTCCCTGCCTCCTTAGGGCATGGAGCAAAGCGTGCCTGTGTGTGTTTCAGGGGTGCAGGACCGACAGGAAAGAGAATTATTCACCCTGCACCACCCCAAAGTATCTTGCACACCTGCACACAGCAAAGGGTCACGAGCACACTTGGGCAGTTGTACACAGGAAGCCCAGGACTCCATAGAACACCCCATGTTTTCACCATCCATGGACCAAGAGGCTGCATTGGTTTGCCAGGTGCCTTCACAGAGTATCATTGGCTTCAGAATGTTGAGGTCTCACAGCCTGCAGGCCAGAAGTCGGAGGGCAAGGCATGGGCAGGGCAGGCTCCTTCTGAGGGCTGTGTTGGAGGGTCTGCCCCAGGCCCCCTGGGCATGCAGGTGGCACCTTCTCCCTGTTTTTTCACCTCTTTCTGTGTCCTAATTTCCCCCTTTTATAAGGACACCAGTCACACTGGACAAGAGCCCACCTTACTGAACTCATCTTAACCCACTGGGGGTGAGGGCTTCTGCAGATAAATGTCAGGGGACCAATCCCAGCTGGCTCCTCCCACAGGCTCCCCCATGGCCACCCCTGCATCTTTGTCTACAGTCAAGCTGGCATCTAAAACATGTCTGCCCAAGAGTGCAGCCAACCCACGTGGTAACATCTTGGTCGCACTGCTTCCTCACCACCATGCCCAGTGTAAGCAGCACCCTTCCCTATGACAGGCTGGATACACACCCTGGGCTGGTACAGACACATGCTGGATGTTGGCAAAACACTACGAACGTTCACCTGCTGCAGCTTATCTGGAACCTGCAGATTTCTGTTCCTACAGATCTGTGGTATTCCAATTCTGCTCATCTAAACCCAAGGAGCTCTGGAGGATCTCTGGAATGTCAAGGGGGAGTTGGGGTGCTGAGAACACAGGGTGCTGAGTGCCCAACCCGGGCTTCAATTGGACACAAATAATCTTGTGGGGTTCGGGGTCAGTTTTTCAATTGACCTTTTGTGTATGCATTTTTTTTTAGAAAGGAATGCTTTACTAGAAATAACATCTGAAACTGTAAATTTTATCCATGTTCTATTTGTCTTATCTCCAAAATATATCCTGATTCCAGCCACTTGTCAGGATCTTTTTCTTCTTCTTCTTCTTCTTTTTTTTTTTTTTATTAAGAGATGGGTCCTTGCTCTGTTGCCCAGGCTGACTTCAAGCTCCTCAGCCTCCTGAGTAGCTGGCTCTGAAGGTGCATGTACCACCATGCCTGACTAATGAAAATAAAAATTTTTTAGGCTCGGCACCCATAGCTCAGTGATTATGGTGCCAGCCACATACACCGGGGCTGGCAGGTTCAAACCCAGCCTGGGTCTGCTAAACAATGA
Organism: Loris lydekkerianus; assembly: GCA_963574355.1. Classification (NCBI taxonomy): domain Eukaryota; kingdom Metazoa; phylum Chordata; class Mammalia; order Primates; family Lorisidae; genus Loris; species Loris lydekkerianus. The sequence goes on along the minus strand of CAUYPK010101512.1, from coordinate 1,693 downwards.
CAACTACAACAAAAAATAACCAGGCATTGTGGTGGGCACCTGTAGTTCCAGCTACTTGGGAGGCTGAGGCAAGAGAATCACTTAAACCCAAGAGTCTGAGGTTGCTGTGAGCTGTGAAACTACGGCACTCTACCAAGGGCAACATAGTGAGACTCTGTCTCCAAACAAACAAACAGGATAGGCTGGGCACTGTGACTCATGCCTGTAATTCTAGCACTCTGGGAGGCCGAGGTGGGTGGACTGCTCTGAGCTCACAGGTTCAAGACCAGCCTGAGCAAGAGGAGACCCCATCTCTATAAATAGCCAGGCTTAAGCCCAGGAGTTTGAGGTTGCTGTGAGCTGTGACGCCATGGCACTGTACCAAGGGTGACAAAGTGAGACTCTGTCTCAAAAATAAATAAATTAATTAATTAATTAATTAAAAACAATGTCTTTTATATTTACCTTTATTTCTGGGGATCTTCATTTTTTAGTGTACATCTATGCCTGTGCAAGCACTTGTTTTTCCACTGCATAGCGTCTTTTAACATTTCTTACTGTATGAGTCTGCTGGTAACAAATTCTTTCAGTTTTTGTCTATTTGAAAAGTCTTTTTTAAAAAGAGACAGAGTCTCACTCTGCTGGCCAGGCTAGAGTGTTGTGGCATCAGCATAGCTCACAGCAACTTCAAACTCTTGGGCTCAAATGATCTTCCTGCCTCAGCCTACCACGTAGCTGAGACTACAGGCACCTGGCACAACACTGGGCTAGTTTTTCTATTATTGGTAGAGACTGGGTCTCACTCTTGTTCAGATTGGTCTTGAACTTCAGAGCTCAAGGGATCCTCCTGCATTGGTCTTCCACAGTGCTAGGATTATAGGCATGAGCCACTATACCTGGCCTTCACTTTCATTTTTAAAAGGTAATTTATCAGGGTATAAAATTCTGTTCAGGGCTTGGCACCTATAGCTCAGCTGCTAAAGTGCTGGCCACGTACACTGGAGCTGGTGGGTTCAAATCCAGCCCGGCCCTGATAAACAACAACTACAACTAAAAAACAGCTGGGCATTGTGGCAGGCACCTGTAGTCCCACCTACTTGAGAGGCTAAGGCAAGACAATTGCTTAAGCCCAGGTGTTGGAGGTTGCTGTGAGCAGTGATGCCACAGCACTCTGCCCTGGGCAACAGCATGAGACTCTGTCTCAAAAAAAAAAAAGGTAAAAGAAAAGAAAAAACAAAAAGAAAAAAATTCTGTTCAGCATTTTATTTTTTATTTTTTTGCAGTTTTTGGCAGGGGCTGGGTTTGAACCCACCACCTCCAACATATGGGGCCAGTGCCTTATGCTTTTGAGCCATAGATGCTGCCCCTGTTCAGCATTTCAAAGCTACCCATTACTCTCTGAGGCCATCCCCCCACCAAGTTACAGATCACATGACCAGGCGCCTACACCTGCCAGGGCCAGCCGTGAGCCCGCGGGATTGTGGATCACCTGAGCAGGCTGCCCTCACCTACCAGGCCCAGCAGTGGGCCCTCTGGGTTGTGGATCACCTGAGCTGGCTGCCCTCACCTACCAGGCCCAGCAGTGGGCCCTCTGGGTTGTGGATCACCTGAGCTGGCTGCTCTCACCTGCCAGGGCAAGCAGTGGGCCCGCCGGGTTGTGGATCACCTGAGCTGGCTGATCTCACCTGCCAGGGCAAGCAGTGGGCCCGCCGGG